>JARKHS020015021.1:0-181860 GCA_030143305.2 Amblyomma americanum
TGCTTCAGCTCCAGTCTGGGATGTGGAGTTCTTTATTTTTGTTTTATCTTTGCTGCTTTAGTGACTAGCATATCCAGAAGACCCACCATAATTTCTGCTGCTTTTCTCATTGCAAGAACTTTGTTCGTTGATAAGGAACATTCTCAGAAATCTACTCAGTATTGCATCTCTTACAACAAAGCAGTTGCAAACAAGGGTGACCAGCCAGATTTTGCCTGCTTGCCTCTTGAGCCATTAAAAATTCAGTAAGTGCCTGGGTTCCTTTTTGCTGCATTGAGTTAACGATAGCTGTATATTAGCATGGTTTTTCGAGCACACCAAGTTAGCACATAACTGCCCCTTTGCAGTCATGAGGCCTAAATATAGCAGCCTGGCTGTTTTTAATGTGGCCTCACGGCATAAAGTTTTTCCACTTTCCCAGTCTTACTTGCCTGGCATTCATTACTGCGTGGCTCAGGCTGTGCAGATGGTCACAGAAATGTGCCTGCCAGAAAGCAGTCGCAGTCTTCTGCCATACTTGCAGTATATTTCAGAAGCAGAAACCAGAAGTGGTACTATTTTTTATTTATAGATACTGAAGGCCTTGACAGGCTCTTACAGGAGTTTTGTAAAAAAGAGCATACAACCTTGAAGTCATACAAATCAAATCATTATTTTCCATCAGGTGCTACAGATGGAGGGGCTACGGAAAAAAAGCTGCCACTTGGCAGCTTGACGAGTCCGCAGATCCATATATAAGGCAGCGTCTAGACAGCACCAGAGCATAAACAAGCGATAAACAAATCAAGGCACTTGATCAGAGCAAAACAAAAGAAAAAGTCCTGAGCCAGACCAATCAAACACCATCAGCACAAAAGAATGAACAAGCATAAGCATATCAAGACACTTGATAATTGCAGAAGAAAAGAAAAAGTCCTGAGCTAGATAAAACAAACACCAGAATAGATGAAGTCACGTTAGTCAATGAGCAAACAGGTCTCGAAGTGTAACAGTGGAACAACTAAATAAATCAAAATTCAGTGACTGATGATAGTTTAAAAGAGATGGCAGAGAAAAACACAAACGCTCCATACCAGAATTCAAGCATGGTACAGCAAGCTTCCAGTTTTCTCCACGTCTAGTATTATAACATTTCTCATTTCTTTCTAAATGTGCCAAGGCATCGAGGCTATGAATATTTTTTTTCACTTCATACTTAAACCTAGCACTCAAACGGTAGCGGTATAGCTTGTGAGCTGTAATAACATGTGCCCTGTGAAAGAATTCTGCAGTGGTTGCATTATAACCAGCATTGTACACGTGGCGTAGATACCGTTTTTGCATATGGAATATTTTTTGTGTGTTAGAGAAAGTAGTTGTGCCCCAGACAAGTTGGCAATAATTGACATGTGGATAGAAAAAAATTATAAAGCATTATTTTGGTTTTAGTAGAAAGCATGTATCGGAGACGACCGACTACACCGGTTATTCGAGCAAGTTTGGCTAATAGAAAATTCACATGCGATTCCCAGGGAAGATTGGCAGTGAATATAACGCCTAGACATTTAAATTGGTCAACAACCTCCACAGGATGAGAGTTTAAAACAATATCGGCATGAGGAGGAACAGGTTTATTTTTTGGCCGGAAGAGAACTGCGTTTGTTTTATTTTCGTTAATCTTCATGTAATTGGATAAGGACCATTGCTGCAGTTTGACTATGGTATCATTGCAATCAGTGATAAGTTTATCGATGTTATTACCAGAAAAAAATATGCTGGTATCATCTGCGAAAATAATAAATTTGGCGTTCTGATTAATGTTAACAATGTCATTTATACACAGGTTAAATAGTAAGGGGCCCAATATGCTGCCTTGTGGAACACCACAAGGCAGCGGCAGCACTCGTGATCGCGAGTTGCTTATTTGGACTACTTGACATCGATGAGATAAATATGATTGCAATAACTGTAATCCAGACCCTCGTATACCGTGAAAGTCCAGCTTCAGCAGAACATCATGATTCACAAGGTCGAATGCCTTGGAAAAATCGACAAATAGGCTGAGTACTATTGCCTTGCATTCAAACTGTTAAAATATACCCTTTCTGGTGAAACAGAGCTAATTCTGTAGACATATTCTTCCTAAACCCAAACTGGTGTTTTGTTATTATCTCACAGTGATGAACAAAGTTTACAAGCCTACAGTGTATTATTTTTTCAAGGGGCTTAGAAAATATAGGTAAGATAGACACCAGATGGTAATTGCCCAATTCCTTTCGGCTTCCCTTTTGAAAAACCACTACTTTTGCGGTTTGCATTTGCACTGGAAATGTCGATGTCGTCAGACATTTATTAAAAATATGCGTTAAGACTGGTGCAATGACATCTGCGACATACTTGACTGGTTTTATTTGAATTTCGTTGATATCCCTATTGCTGCTGTTCTTTAATTTTTATTGTTGAAATTACTTCCTGTACATTCACTGGCTGTAGAAATATTGATTTTGCATTCCGCATGCTGATATATTGACATGCATTTGAGGAGCTTCCTGGCATACTAATATTTGTAAAAAAATTATTGAAAGCATCAGCCAGTTCCGCCTCGTACAAAACTTTGCCATCAATCGTTGGTTTATAAATGCAGGTACGTTGGTTATTGCGACGCAGTAGCATGTTTAATTTGTCCCAGAGCAATTCACTCGGCACACACATCTAAAACAACACAAGCAAAGACACAGCAAAATCTTCGCATGTTGACACGCCTCAATTTGCTGCTCCTTTTTATTCGATATAGCGAAAAGATGCTGTGCCATGCTCTGCTTCATATTTATGCAAGTCGAGGTTTCATGTTTGTGATAGCAGCACAAATTACAACAATGTCTGTTGCATGCCGCAGCATAGTGATGGACAGTCGGTCCCTGAGAATGTGGAACACTTTAATGCGGCCAATGGCTCGTTCCACATGAATACGCACTCTAGAGATGTGCCGGACATCTTCCACTTCCTTAGCTGAAAGTTGCCTTTTGCCTCTTGTCAAGGCTGGCACTTCTAACCTGGCACCTCGATGGGCAACATCTTCTCTGATTAAAAACCCTCTGTCAGCCAAAACAATGTCTCCTTCCTGAAGTTTGTCCAAGAAGCCTGACTTCAATATGATCTCCTTGTCTGATGCCCGCCCTCCCCAGCATTTCGTGACAAGGCTAATAGCACCGCATGGCGTGATGCTGACCATGAATTTGATAGTATTGGAACTTTTATAATGGGAATAGGTTTTAGACCTAGCAGAATACCCTAATGGTTTTTGAATTCGTACTTCGGTGCAGTCAATTATGGCCATGCATGTCGGATACTTCCTGCGCACCATCATGGGCATTGTTCTGCATGCGTCCTCCCGTGAAGGCCAAATAATGAAACGCTTCAGTTCAGAAGCTATGATTGGTATGTTCTTTACCATTATCCTTGCCACTGTTGTTTCTGAGAGCCCGAAACGATGACTGATGTCAATGTTCAGCAGCGCAAGCCTTAGTTTCATTAGCACATCTAGAACAGCATCTGCTACAGTGCTGCGATTTGGAATATAAAGAGCCACATTTTTAAAAAGTGAAACAAAAAAGAGGAAAAGCGCTTTGCTTGGCAGTCCTGTGTACACACTCACACACTGCTCCATGATACAGTTTGCAGAGAAGCGTCCCTGCTGCACACTCTGCCCTGCTTCTGCAGCCCTCTCTTTGGAATAATGCAGTGCTTTTTTTAGGACATCAATATCTCGCTCCTGCTTTTTGTTTTCTTTTTCAAGAGTAGCAGCTCTTCTTTCCAAAGCTTGATATGCTGGCTCTGAAACAAGAGCATTGGCTATAAATGATGCACGCCACACGTAACTGCAAAACACTTACTGCAAATATAGCATGGTACTGCTACGAGCAGCTCGTCACCCATGCTTGATGTAGCAGATGGCATCTCTTCATCCCTCCATGATGCCTGTGCAGCTGCGAGGCCTGCATATGAATGAGCTGAATGGTTCATTGAGATACTCGTGTTTTTACTTTCTTACCTTCAGCACCGGCATGCTGTGAATAAGTAGCTCCCATGTCAAGCTGAGAGGACTCAGCCTGAGAATCTGAAATAATGTAACTAGCATGACGCATACAATAATAAAAGATGACCTGCTGTGTTAATAAAGTGCTGTCTTAATTAGAACTGAACCACAACCAGCTCACCAACATCACTGATGGCTTCGTCAGCTTCCATAACTTGATCATCTGATGAGGGTGCTGACAAAAAAAAATGAAATGCAAAAGCATCAGCAAGTGTAGGAAGCTTGAGTGCTGAAGATTGCAACCGGAGAAAAAGCAGTAAAAATACATGATACATTTAAGTGCAGGCTTATAATCTACTTACAAGTGTCCATTGGTTCCTGCATCTTCTCGAGCGAGGGCTCGGGCCTAGCTTGGCGCGCTGCAGGCGAGCAGCTGCTGCAGTCCTTTTGTTCTTCTTGTGCGCGAATATTGTCGGCACATAATCGGGGTGATGAGGATCGTCTGATGGCTCTCCTGTGTACCAAGGATGAAATTACATTCTGCGCTTTTAGAGTGCGTTATACAGTTACGAGCTGTACCCGCCGCGAACGCTCGGTGGTTAAGGCGCTCGGCTACTTAGCTGTGAATAGACTTCATGCACGTGGTAAAGAAAAAATCGGATGGGATCGAGCAAATGGTTATCAGTTAACACGTGCACTCTCTTCATCATGAAACCAAGGAAAGCAGTTCGAGGTGTACACGGCTAAACTTGTTAGCGATCCCTTTCGTACGGGTTAAAATTGCTAGATTAGCCGCGACAACAAAACCATCGCCGAGTGCAACTTTGTTCGTTCGCGCAGCCGCTGACTACGCATATCTACAGTTGTGTATGTGACACAGCTTGTTCTAGCAATTGTTTGCACAGGTTAACACATCCTAAGCCTGCGACAACAAATAAAATGCCTTCGCATCACACAAATGCTTTGTTGTCTGCGTGTACGTATGTACGTACGTACTACATTCGGAATCGCACCCTACATACAAACACAGCGCTAGATGCACTTACATGTCGCGAAGAAAGTCAAATTAGAGTTAATGGTGACTCTTGCGCAGGCACATCACAGTGATGTAAAGTTGCATCAGCTTCAGCTTACCTGTGACGAAGTGTTTGCCGCATATTCGATGAGCCGGCATCGGTATCCATCCTTCGCGCTTCACCGCGGCCGCCCACTGCTTACGGCGACCTTCTTGGACTGGAAACCTGTGGAAGCTTACTGAACTTCCCTTTATGTGTCTTTCAGTGCACGCCACGGCAACACAGCTAGTCGGCATGGTGATTTTGCTTTTTTCCGAGCACCCCGAACCATACACTAACTGCGGTAGGCAGGGGAGTGAGGCGTTGTTTTGCCTACCACGCGAAAGTCACTATCGACGGCAGCGCCACCGCATCTTCGTGACGTCGCAGAGTGAAGGAGGTCCATAGTAAACGTCTATAGACCTCCTTCACGCCGCGACGTCATGAAGCTGCGGTGGCGCTGATGTCAGCCAGCTACCGCCAGCCGGTGCCTACCGCATCTGCTGCAGCTACCGACGGCTGCATCATGCATGCGCACTGCAGAAGCAGCATGTATTGATCAGCTGCGTCACTGTTCAATCCACGTAGTAGCATAAAAGGAAATTTAAATTAGCCCCGATAGGCTTCTCGCGATAAATACCGCATTGGGAAACTGGCTAACGGGGAATGGGCCGCGGTACTAAAGCGCGAAGTCTGGGAGTCGATCGGCACTGGCACTCAATGTACTTAATAGCATGCAAGTTACTGCGTTCATTCACCTGAACATCAGCATAGTACACTTATAACTGCGCAAGGAAAAGAAGCACGTATGTAGCTGCGCACGCATTTATCACCTTGAGCCGGTGTGCACGGGGCCCCCGCCGGCAGGTTCACTCGCCCCCAAGGAATGCGTTCTTTTGTTAATAGCAAAGCATGTTTTAGTGGCACGTTTTATGGCATTTGATATTTACTTGAAACTGTTTCTTAATATGACAGCCGTAATTATTTGATTCGAGTAGAAAGAAATCTGGTAAGTTCATGCGCGGTCACGTTGGCGTGCTTAGAATAGCGTACCTTAAGTGTGCTAAAAGCCACAAGCTTTTTCATTGCATCATGCATGTGTCATATTTCATGACGCAGTCCATGACCGCGAAGCTTGTTTGGAAAGAAGCAGCCGCAGGCGTGCTACTAACAGACGTGTCGAGATTGAGAGGGGGCGCGGCAATGAAAAGTGTTTTCGTTATTTATGCACGCCATATGAAACTAAATTTGGTCCAAATATGAAATTGCTACGCTAGTTTCAGTGATGACTTTTATTTTTAGCTATACCTGGTGCAGTTCTTGGGTAATTATAATTAACACCCTCGTCAAGTCACCTCAAGGTCTTAAATAATTGAGTAGAAAGTGCGCAAATTTTTTATGCCAGCATGTTCACAAAGCCGTGTTCTGCATATGACGCTATTACTTCTTTATTTAGATGATCATGCATTTATGCATGCATAGTTACGTGAAAACGTTTCTTACAAAAATAGCGAACATAATACTGCACGTGTAGGAAAAAAAATCGAGAGATAAATTACACTCCTCAAGATCTCAGGAATCGTTTGCGACAAATCGAATCATTCTATTTTCATGCGTTACGAAATTACGAAGGTGTGAGTGATGCGAATCGCAGAAAATGTGAAAGGTCAGAAAACAAACCTGAACGTTTATTTCCTCGTTTTTGGCCTCTACGCTTGCGCTTTGGTCAGAGAAATGCGGCTCTGAACTTAAAGAAAGCCTCAAAGAAATTACCTCACAATTTTCGACGACCACGCATCTCGAGAGCATACTTTATAAATTTCTACTGAATATTAAGCTATAATTTTTCGTCACGAAACAGAACACCCCAGGGCTAAGAAAGAAAATATTTCCTGAAATCTTAGATTTTCACCAAATCGACCAGTTTAACAAGGGGAGAAGTCGGCCTGGCTGGTTCGTGATCCTGCGGATAAAAACAGCGCTTAAGCGGGACAGCTAGAGGAGAATGGGGACAAGACGCTGTCCCCACTTTTCGCACAGCACGACACCTACGTATGTCAGCAGACGGTGAGCGCACGTCTGCTCCGCCGAAAGAACGCCAGCACATCCTCTCACTACTGTCCCGAAGTAAAATCGTTCTGGCCAGAGCAGAGTGTCAAAAACTTCCAATTTTATTCAATGCCTAGCGTAGAAATCAACGCCAGAAAGGCTTTATGTTTACTACTAACCATATTTACAATACACAGTGGCGAACTATTTTTCTGACTACGCCGCACGTGGCCAACGCGAGCTGGTGTACTTTAAGAAATTACTAAGCTGTAAACATCAACCATTGCTGTGATTCGCAGAAACTGAAAACGCGCCTGCAAGCTCTGAAAACCCGCGTTCAACGCCTCTCCGCAACGACACTCCCTGGCCTTTTGCCTACCACGAGCCCGATAGCGACTGCAGCGCCACCTCGTTTGTTTACAAACATGCAGGAGGTCTATACTCCGTTTCATACATCAGGTGCAATGCTGTGAAAGTTATGGAAGTAGTCCGGACAGGAAAAAAAAGGGAGGCGTGTTACTCCGCGCTTGTTCTGTGCCCGAATGGTTTATGGCACGAGAAAGCGACAGCGTATTGTCAGCAATATCAGTGCATTTAATCAAGATCATGACAACTGTGTCATATGGTAAACCTACAGGCAAAGCATGTACTATGTTTCGCTCACCACAAATAACGCACTACTTTTTGGTCACGGATGCAGGGAGCGCAGGGGGAGCACTAGCTTTGACAGCGTTGCACATGATGTTTGAAACGGAGTATAGCTTGGGGACAAGGGCCGGTCTAGGAAGGAGGCTAAGCTGCAAGGAGGCTAAGCACAGCTATACGTACAGTTCATGGCGTTCGTAGACATTTATATTTTTTAAAGGAAAGCTTGCGTTGACTTTGTTTCTAACCTGCTTTAAGACTGCGGAGCTTTTAATCTTCAACACAAGAAACGGGATCGGCGGTTCAATGCCCCATTTAATAATAATAATTGGTTTTTGGGGGAAAGGAAATGGCGCAGTATCTGTCTCATATATCGTTGGACACCTGAACCGCGCCGTAAGGGAAGGGATAAAGGAGGGAGTGAAAGAAGAAAGGAAGAAGAGGTGCCGTAGTGGAGGGCTCCGGAATAATTTCGACCACCTGGGGATCTTTAACGTGCACTGACATCGCACAGCACACGGGCGCCTTAGCGTTTTTCCTCCATAAAAACGCAGCCGCCGCGGTCGGGTTCGAACCCGGCCGCGGCGGCTGCGTTTTTATTTTTTGAAATCGGGCTTCAATTTTCCGAAGAGCAGCAAAGGATAAAATACGGTTCAATTTGCTGCAGCCAAAGTCTAGACACAGCCTTTGTCAGTAAAGTTCCGAGACTGTGTCTATTAAAAAAAATGCGTTTAACATTCAAATCATTTGTGCAGCACCCCTTCGAAATAGTCTCCATTGCTCTCTGTACACAGCTTCCAACGCTTCTTGAGGTCTTGGAAAAGGTTGGAAAACGCTTCTTTTGGCAGGGCTGTCAGCTCCTTTGTCGTGGCGTCTTGAATAGCCTCCAAGCTCCCCCCTCCCCCCCCCCCCATCCAGCGACCTTTTAGGGCTCTCTTCACACAAGGAAACAGGAAAAAATCGCATGGGGAGAGGTCAGGCGAGTATAGAGGTTGGGGAAGTACAGTAATGCTGTGCTTGGCGAGAAATTTTGTCACGCTGAGAGCAGTGTGCGGCCTTGCGTTATCGTGGAGAAGGCTCCATTGTCCAGTTGCCCATCAGTCAAGGCGATGGCGTCGCAGTGCATCACGCATGTGTTGGAGAACGCGGATATAAAACTCTTGGTTCACCGTCTACCCTTATGGGAGTTGAGTTGAGGCGTTGAATGCTGCAGTGGGGATTAACCTTGCTTATTCTGCCTGCGATTGCTCCACCGTAGCGTCAAATCTATGTTAATAATGCCATAAAACCTGTCGGATCTACCCCGCTGTGCGCACAGTCACTTATAATAGCACCATCTATGCGCACGTTCACTCCACACAGTCCACACCACAGCCCACTCCAGAAGTCACCATCTATGCACATATTCAGTCACAGTAAAACGTAGTTCATTGCAGTGCCACAATCCATACACACATTCACTCACAGTTTAACATAGTCCACTCCTGAAGACACCATCTACGCACACATTCAATCACAGTAGACCATAGTCCGTTCCTGTTGTCACCATTTAGAAACAAGATCAGTGTCCTGCAGAACTGTTAAAAGAAGGCGTGCGGCCCTCCTTCTGCATGTCTGGTTTCCACTCGGGTAGATAATGTCCTGAACTGTACTGTGAAGGGTTTCTGTCTTCTTGAAGGAAGCGAACATCACATACCTTTCCGCGTTGTACCCTGGGAAGTACATAATATAATATTGGATATCCTCGCGCACACCACATAAAGAACATAGCGGAGACGATGCCACGCCCGTCTTATGCATCCAGGCAGGAGTGCAAGCAGAGGCCGTGCGAATTCGATCTAGTAGAGTGGTGGGACGAACTCAAGGTGTATGACACCCCTGGCATCAACACAAACTATCAGCATCATCTTTGTTTTGGTCTTCTGTCGCCGCACCTTTTTTTTTTTTTCTAGACGCCGGAGAGCTTGTGGACCGCCATTCGGCGCTCTGCCTTTTTGTTTGAGGATCGTATTGAAAACAGCATGTTTCGTTTTCAGCAATGATGCTGTCGACGAATGCAGCATCTTTCTCTGCCTCTGAGAGGAAATCAGCGCTCACTGATGCCCGCGTGTCCTGTCTGAGGGGGTGCGGGACAAGTCTGGCATTCAGCTTTCGTTTCCCCAAGTTCTCACACAAAATTTGGTGGCATGTTGTCTTACTAATGTCGAGAGCATCTGATAGCATGCGGACGGTAATGGTGCGGTCTTGCTGTACGATTTCTCTGATCCAAGCCAAGTTGTTTTCATTCCCTGAGGTTGAAGGGCGCCCGTGCCTTCTGTTGTCTTCCACCGACGTTCTGCCTGAAACGAAACTCTTGTGCCACTCGAAAACTCGCGCCCGCGATAATTTCTCGTTGTCGTAAGCGTCACGAAGGAGCTCATATGTCTGTGTGGCTGACTAGCCAAGCTTTACACAGAATTTTGTGTTTAAATGCTGTTCGAGGTCGATGTCCATCTCTGCACATTCACTCGCAGTAGAATGCGCAGACGACTCGTGAGAACGTATTTTTCTACATGTAGTGTCATCTAGCGGCTGCCACAGATATTAACATAAATAGCTCAAGTAAGCCCGAAAAGATGGCGCTACGCATACGCACCAACATTTGTTTTGAGGAATCATTTCTAGAGAAGAAAATAAAACAGTCTCGAAACTTTATGGAAAAACGTTGTAAAATTGTTCGGCTTCATGTTTTAAACTTTGTGTGAGGGATGGGAACAAAATTCAGCGATAGGCCTAATATTTTTGATCACTACACTTAGAAAAAACATTTGTGCCAGATCAAGTGCATCCAACGCTAGTAGAATACCAAGGCAGCTCAGCAGTTTCCCAAATAAGAATAACTTTTTTTGGCGACCGAACATGATTTGGGCTGTTCGCCTCTCAGCCGCTGTCATTTTGCATTTAAAGTTTTGCTTGTAGCGGCCCTGTACACACTAAACACAAATCAAGCCATGTGGGTGTTTTTGGCTTGTCCTCTAGCGTCCTCCGAAATTTAGGTTCGGTGTACGCTGTTAGACTTTGGGTAGATTTCAACCCTAAAAAATGCGGAGGACTTACGGTTCGCGAAGGGAGCAGATCCGGTGTAGATTTTTACACCAAAAAATGCGAAGCACTTGCGGTTGAGAATGGGAGCATATCTGGTGTAGATTTTTACACCAAAAATACGAAGCACTTCCGGTTAGCAATGGGAGGTTTCAACCGCGGCGATACCCTGTGCGGTGGCTGCAGCGTCGTGTGTATGCTGGCGCCAAGATTTCGCAACGCCGGCTTCCAGGAGGAGGAGGTGATGGCAGCGGTTCATTTTTCTATATTGCATTTTTGCTCTTTCTTACAGGGGTACTAGAACTGCTAACTATATAGGCGGAGCGGTGCTAGTTCGTTAATCACAATAATCAGGTTCGAATGCGCTTTGTAATCGTGAACAAAGCCCAATCGGACTTCAATGTTGAGATATAACAACTAGCACCGTTCCGTCCATGTCGTTACGAAGTAGTACTGTAAGGGACAGGGCAAAAATTCTGGACACAAAGTGCATCGGACCGCTGTCTTCACTTCCTCCTGGATGCCTGCGTTGCACGATCGTGGCGCCATGCATACACACGACGTAGCAGTCACGTCGCAGCGTACTGCCGTACATCGCGGAAACAAAACGAGACCAGCGGTGGCGGCAAGGAAATGCCTTTAATCTGACTCCGCTGTGTATACGGCACTTCTGTAAAAAATACACAAACCATGTCTCCGGCGCTAGCCGAAAGTATCTCGACGGGATGGTTCGCAATGCGCAAGAAAAGCAGAGTTAGGGAGACGACAGGCAATGAAGCTGAAAACAAGACCGTGGTAACGGATCTACGTGCCAAATTCCTGCAACACATTTTTTATTCTTCTCGTAAAAGTATACCATCTCTTCACGGTGTTCCAAAAACCTAATCCCTGAAGTTAAAGAACCTGAATGGTGCAGAAGCCATTTGCAGGCAGCTCCACATTGGACAAATAATGTTTGCTATCTCTCTGAGTTTACAAGTTTTTAAAAGAGATGCATTTGTATATTGTGTTCTTAAAATCCGTTCATTACTGTCACTTATTTTTGCAGTCCATAATGAACCTTTTTAAAGAAAATTTTGAATTCCGTGCTCCGCTCGCTCATTGAGAATATTTTTCGAGCACTATTTTCATCCAGTCTATAAGTCTTCAAAGTCGTTAAAAGCCGAAGGATTCGCAGTAAGGATTACACAAAAACATGGCATACAGCTTGTGCTCCGTGGCATAACTGTAATCGAACTTGAGGCTAAAGATACAATGGTGAGCCACTGCTCATAAGCGAGTGTGATACAAAGTGTGTATTCGAAAGGTACAGCTGCACACGAAAGTTACCACTCTTGCTTTTTCCGTGACATTTGATACATATGGCGACTACCGGAATTTTTGCTGAGCATCGAAGAAGCAAATGTTCTCTTGGGAATCACATTTTGAGCGCCTATAACAGCCCGGGAAGCAACAATCAGTACTGCCCATGAATCATATTTGCGTGTGTATAATGAAGACCTAAAAATACGAAACTAGTATGGTGTTGTTCAAAGTGTATATCGACATCATACACAGCTTGTGAAGTAGCACTCCACAACGATTGGATGCCATCGAAGACTACAACACAAAGCACTTTTTCCAACTGAAAATAAAAAATAGCTGCACCGTATCCCGACGTCATTACCATTTGTCAATAAAATGACAAAACCACAGTCGCAAAAGCAATTAATGGTGATCGCCTCTCCATAGTTTCGTGCAAGTCTAAAGAAACCACAACCGTCTCAACATTGGATTATTGGTTATTTGAAAACAGTGGTAATGCACACGCGTGAAAATGAGACAGCAATGCAAATCCCAAAATAGTAGCGTGCCAGTACGCTGTATCTGGTTTAGTCATGAAAGTACTCTAATGTCAGAACTGAGCATAGTTGCAGCAGTTACACTGGCTCCTTATTCCTACCATTGTTTTTTTTGAATTGCAAAAGTAACTGCCTGAATTTTGAAGAAAATCCCTTGGGGGTCAGCAGGTCCTTACTGTCACTGTTTGCATTCCACCTCTTTGCAAGATAACGAAACACCAGGGCTTTGTGCCAGCCCCGTTATAAAATAAATAATCACAAAACCCTAGCTTTTCTAAAGCTCGCGACATCAATGCCTAAATTTGAGTAAATTCTGTGCCTAAAAGGTAGTCATCAGATGCTCAGATAATTACTGAGCTGCTATTTTCGTACAAAAAATTTCAGTTGCTGCCTATGTCCACCAATCCTTTGCACAAAAATGCCTACAAGTGTGGCAGGGGGCATCTTTCTTTGCGACTTAACTCTGAACTGTATGGTACTGCTTGTAGAATAAACTGATGCAACCTTGGAGTTCTTCACAGATTAGAACCTGGATAGAACAATGTCCTGTCAGGTTTGATACCAAACAAATCATTATGAATAAAATGTATGTTGTTGAAATTACTGACTCCAATATTGATAGGTGAACACGGCAATGAAGTATGTGATGTTTTGAAATTAAAGCAGCTGTTATATTTTCACAAATAGTGACAGCACATTTATGCTGCACCCATCGAAGTTATGCCGCAACGAACCGCAGAACATAAGGCAAGAACTGACAGCCGTTGCTTTCTCGCGTTCACTCGTGTTCCAGTGACAAAGAGATTGCGCCATTGTGCGGAAAGCAAAAAATAATCAGATTGGAATTCTAAATGTGGCGGCCGAATCTATGACGGCAGAATACAATTATGCACTTCAGAAGCTTTGAGCACATTCATTTGCTGCGACACGGATGGTAAGCAAAATTATTTTTTTTTTGTGGGAAACCATGGCATTTTATAAAAAGCAACCTGATTTTTTTATGTTAATAGCGATGCCGCATACCTCGTTCTGCGAACATGCATGAAATTAAGCGTGGCCAAAAATGCTGCACATATCCAAACTAAAATGACACAAATGCTTCGGAGGGCACTAAAATAAAAATGCCGAACACATAGAGCCGCTTCCAAGGTGTACGACAGTGCAGACGCAAGCAGACTTGTACGGAGCGCTCGTGCGGTGCTTAGCGGAATGAACGCGAACTTATAACGCAGGCGGTGGGATTGACTGACATTGCAGGCGCTCAAGAAATCGTTAAGAAGACTGCGCTAATGTTTTGCTCCATTCCGCAGCACGCTGCTCCCGCGCTCCACACAAGCCTGCTCACGTCTTTATTGTACAACGATATTTAAGACGCAAAATCACTTACCATGACGGCGAGACGGATGTGAGGCGGCAGGGATTCAAGAATATCCTTCCGGTCAGCAGTGTCGAGGTAGAAATTTCACTCCCGCTGGCCAAAGGCGCGGCAAAACCAGCGCTTGTCTCAATTCGCTCACAAGGGCACCATACCGCCATTCGCAAACCAGAGCGAGGGGCAAGCTCAGCCGTCGTTTACGATATCCACTTCAGTGAACTCGGTTAAGCATCCATCTTTCCTTTCTCCGTCGCGCAGCGAAAAGCAGCAGTGTCAAGCGCGAAGTCGTCGCTCACGATATCCGTTCCAAGAGAGGCTGTAGACAAACCACCGTGCTCCATTCTGCGAGGCAATCCGAGACGGCCCCGCTGGCTCCTACGTCGCTCACAGACGCAGCGTCCACACTCACGATTCTCTCGTCGTCTTCTGATCCTTTGCGCCACCTGCTGTCGATTGCATCTCGACCGAAACCAAAACTTGTTGTTTCATTCCGGAACTAAGCGAAACATATAAAGACACAGTTCCACTGGCACTATCTTTTGAACAGCAGCAGCAATTCGACCTCGCTCCGTCTCAGTTGCCGTACGGTGTTTTTTTCTACACCGTTCGGAAGGTTCGGAAAGGCGACAACCACTCCGTTAGAGACGGCTGATGAATGATTGCGGACCTCGCTAGCACACCGTCAGTTCTAGCTGGGGTTGCTTCGGTGTTTATGATATCATGTGCACCGTTTTACCGTTTTACCGGTGTTATCGTCGTGCGATGCGGAGTTTTAAAGCGGACGAACAACGATAAACCTGCCATCTCGAGTCATTCGTGTTTAGTGTGTACATAATATTCATTCCGGCGGAGACAGGAGAAAAAAGCGCCTTCAGCGCCTCAGGCTGAATGATAACGTTCTGGGAGCAGGTCGGCCGCTGTTTCATAAAAGGAACTTTGCTTGTCTTAACATCTGCTACAGCGACAATCTGAGTGTCTTGTAGTGTAAACAGCACACCTCTCTTTGGGCATTTACTCACAGTATCTTTTGCGTTCTGCAAATGTCTGCTTTGTGGTTTGCGCCGGGTGACCTCCATAGCAGACACATGCATGCAGATACTAGGGCAGTAATGGAAACGGTGCGCGCTCCATGAGTAAAAAATTAGCTGTGGTTCAACGCGGCTGCACCTAGTAAGCCGAGCGTAAGTTCTGCTAAGTATGGTTGCCCAATCTGAGGCCTTTTCATGTCGTGAAGATCATCAAATTCCGCTTGACGGTGATGACACATCGCCGAAGCACTAGTTCCGACACGATTCTCATCCATGGCTTTGTGTGAAGGTAAGCACACGCCACACACTTTTATGCAGTAAACGGCATCGTCACGCGATTTCCAGCAGTTGGAAGAGTGCCGTCGGCTTCGCATGTGCAGCTGTGGCAAGGCGCAGCGAGTGACGTGATTCGATAGTCGTGAGGCGAGCGAGCACCGTAGGCTCAAAGTGCGCACCTGTGGCGAGGCGTGACGAGTCACGTGGCATGACGTGGAGCCAAGCCCTTCCTTGTTTGAGGGTCAAATTTCATAGCCACCTGACCTTCAGTCTTGTACGGGAGGAGAACAGTTTCGCGCAGAGCAACTTGCACAGAATAATGCATGGCGCAAGAGTACTCGAGCGGCATCTTTGAGGGTGTGTTTTCCAGCTCTTACCAGACACAGTCTTTCTTAATCTTTCCTGTATCGGTTATTTGCGTCCAGATTTGTAGAGGCGGTGTCGCGCCAAGGAAGCAGTAAACTGTCTTCCTTACTAATTCAACCAAGGCAAGATAATTTTTTACCCCCGAGTCTAATGTGCAAGTGTTACCGTAGTTTGAGATTTCTCGAAACATGCTTGATGCCTTCTGAGCTTCAATATCCCTTACACAAAGAGCGTGCTATTTTCTGATTACATAACGATAAAGCCGTTTGAAATCATTTTTCTTTGGTACATATATAAAGGGATTTTAACGACTTGTTTGCAATAGGTGTCCTCCTGCGTAGGAATTATTACTAGCTCTAACACAAACCTTGATATCTCGTGAGGCTTCTTATCGCTGGCTTCGCACTCAGTGTGATGAAACATAAACTACTCTGTCAGTTACATTCCTTTAAAAGCGTTAGGTGTTACTAATCGCATTCGAACCAAAGAGTTTGAACTTACTATTAACTAGAGGGAAAGCTGGCGGCGCTGCTCCTCACCCAACAGGACGCTCAAAGCATTAGCGGGAGATGAGCTACTTGATGCGGGACAGCCGGTTTTTTAAGGAAACACGGAGTGGCGTTACTGAGAATTGCCATTCAGTCCACGGCGCGCCCCGCGCGCAGACGATTTTGGCGCGAACTTAGTGCGCAAAAAAATGCATAGTACCGAAAGCGCAACAGCACGCGACGCAAATAAATGGCTTCTGTTTTTTGAAATGCCATTAAAAAACCTCTTAAAAGTGTTTAAGCAACAACGTATTTGATTTTAAAAATGCGACTGCTAAGCACGAAATATTTGATTTTGTGTTGTATAATAGTTGGGCAATAGGAGAGCTGGCCATCGCTTAGTTTTGGCAAACTTTGCATTTACATGCTTTTCTGCTGGTTAGTTGCAATTTATAGACAAGATATTGAGTGTTATAACATGCTCGATTATCGAGCAACGTTTGTATCTTCATTATTCTTTTTGGCCACAAGTTGTGCTGCTGCAGTCAGTAGCACTGCAGTCGGTAGCCCGCATGGAGCGTTTTTTGCCCGCGAAATTGCGTCGCGCGCCCGACGCACGCGCCGGCATCGACGAAATTACTCCCGCATGGCCAGCAGCCGAGCAGCGTTTTTTTGCCGGACAGTTGTGCGATGCGCGCGCCCCCGTCCGTACTGAAATCAGACGGAAGCGCAGTGAAGCCGCTGGCTCTATCGCGTAAAATGCTCGCGAACGCGTCTCTCTCGGCCGGCGTGCATCCGGCCTGAAGCACGTGACGCCCGCTGCGGCTCTCGTTGGCCCTCTGTAGGGCGGTTCATATGCAAGCGAACTGGCGAACAGAGCGAACAGCGGCGCGGCGCGGCGAGGAGCGGCGAAGCGGTTCGCGAGCTCTCGTTTCCCGTGCATCACCGCTGCGCGTTTCCCACCGCTGAGAAAACCAATGTTGCTGGCAAAAAATATGCGCTTGCAACCGGTTTTGATGGCCTGCAAACACAAAAAAGCATAATATATGAGCATTATTTTGTCATTTTTTTCACAATTTTTTAAATAAATATAATTCTCGCGTTTTAGGAATTAAACAGCACTTTATACAGTTTCTTTTTAAACAAAAGTTCGTACGTGTGGCGTGCAAACTCGCGTGGCAACGCCGGGCCGTCATTGGTTGAGATGCGGTGCTGCCGCGTCGCCGCCGCGAGAATTTCTATAGCCCGTTTCATATGCAAGCGAAACGCTGGCGAACTCCACCGCCGCGGCGCATACACCCTCTCGAAGCCCCAGCGCCTGGAGCGGCGAGGTTCGAGAAAGTTGGAAATTTTCGCGGCGGCGACGCGCCAGCACAACCAATGCGGCCCGGCGTTGCCACGCGAGTTTGTACGCCGCACGTGCGAACTTTTGTTTGGGAAAGAAATTTTATAAAGTGCTGTTTAATGCTTACAACGCAATAAATATATTTATTTAAATAAAGTGCGAAAGGAATTCAAAAATAATGCTTTTATATTACGCTCTTTTGTGTTTGCGGGAAACCAAAACCGGTTGCAGGCGCATATCTTTTGCCAGCAACATTGGTTTTCGCAGAGGTGGGATGCGCGGAGCGGCGATGCATGTGAAACGAAAGCTCGCAAACCGCTTTGCAGCGCCGCGCCGCTGTTCGCTCTGTTCGCCAATTCGCTTGCATGTGAACCGCCCTTAACTTGCCCGAACCTCGCCGCTCTAGCCGCTGGAGCTTCCTCCGCCGCTTGATGGCGCGTTAATAATAATAATAATAATAATAATAATAATAATAATAATAATAATAATAATAATAATAATAATAATAATAATAATAATAATAATAATAATAATTGATTTTTGGGGAAAGGAAATGGCGCAGTATCTGTCTCATATATCGTTGGACACCTGAACCGCGCCGTAAGGGAAGGGATAAAGGAGGAAGTGAAAGGAGAAAGGAAGAGAGAAGTGCCGTAGTGGAGGGCTCCGGAATAATTTCGACCACTTGGGTATCTTTAGCGTGCATGACATCGCACAGCACACGGGCGCCTTAGCGTTTCTCCTACATAAAAACGCAGCAGCCGCGGTCGGGTTCGAACCCGGGAACTCCGGATCAGTAGTCGACCGCCCTAACCACTGAGCCACCGCGGCGGGTTCACACTTGGACATTCGGCGCCGAGAGCGAGCGGAATCCGCTGCCGCGGCAGAGATTCCACCGGAATACCCAGCGGAAAGCAAGATCGGTCCAGGAGCGAATTCTTCCGCCGGAAAAAAATCCGCCAAATCTCGCCAGCCAATAGAATGGCGAGGCAGCTGCTTCTGCCGGTAGAGCAAGATGGCGTCCGTGCGCTCGCAGGACTCCCAGCAACACATCGTTGCAATGACCGCGTCACCGACATCGCAGCAAACAACGGATATGTTGATTGATGCCGTTAAGAATTATCGCGTGCTTTATGAGAAGCAGCACCCACAACAAAAAGACAATTGAAGGACGACCTTTGGAGCAACATTGGAGCAGCCCTTAGCATGTGCAGTATGTATGCAATATTGCCCGCATGCACGTCTTGTTTACATCTCAAGTCTGTCACAGCTTGCAGTGAATGAGTTACTTAGTACTGGCGTTGGAAATTATCTTGATACAAGCGCGCCTTTACCCGTGCATAAAAGTGAGACCTGTGCATGGCTGTATGCTGTATGGTAGCATATATAGCTTTGATCGAGGCGTCAGCATAGGGGCTCATGAAATCGTAATGAACCGCGATATGCTTTAGCCCCTTAACAAACAGGCTCTGAAAAGTTTTTTGACGGCCGAAACGTGCTTTTCCGATATGAACCGCTAGTTAAAACCGAATTTATGTACCTGTGATTAGCACCCAGCTGACTAGTTAGGAAAATTAAGGGTGCTCTTGTTTGGCGTGAGGCCGTTTCACCAGTGCGCGGCGATTGTCCAAAGGCGCGGAAACGATCACTGCATAAAGTCTAGTGCAGTCAATTCGGAAAGTTTTGGACCGCAAACAATAGCATCTGTTGCAGAATGACCAGAAAACACATTTGTGTATTTAGGTACCCGCCAGTGTTGCATGCTATCTAAGAATGGCTATGCAGTATGTGCTGCACATTATTTGTGCAGTGATGCACAGCTGAATAAAGGTGTGTAAAAAAATGTATCCTTTGCTGCAGGTATAGCTTGCCAGAAGAAATTTAAGAACCTCAAGGATACGTTCATAAAGCAGCGCAACCTCATTAAAAACAAAATGAAGAGTAATGCGGGGAGATCAGATATCCCCTCTCATAAAGTGGCGGCATTTTGACTCCATGATGGCTATTATGGAGCCCGTTTCGCCAGAACCAATGTAAGTTCAAAAATTGTGTTCCTTTTTAAACATTTATAGTGCATTTTGATGTAGAAAACAAGGCGAGAGGCGCATACCTCGGATAAGAGCCTACAAACTCGAATATAGAACAAGCACGCACCTCTATGTAACCGCTCTGAAAACGCTGTTATACGTACATGTTGACGGCACAGCAGAATTTTTTACATGACTATGTGCATAATGGCTTTGAATGTGAATTTGGCAACAGTGTTATGCAAATGTTGCTTGTATGCGGGTATCATCGTAGTGAGAACTACAGTACCTGGGCACGCTCAACACAGCATGAACCCCTTTCAGGAAAAGTTATGTCATGTGCTATGCATTGTAGACTGTCTGGTGTATTGCTAACCATTCTTTTCTTTTTCTTTATATTTTTCTGCCTCTGCAGCAATCTCACATTCAGCGCCGTAAAAGAGAGAGTCACACCACTTCAACTCTTAGCACTGGAAGAATATTAATAATAATGGCATTTCTAAACGAAGCTCACAACAGAAACTATATTTTCAACAACACATGCACATGCAGCTACCTTTCATATGCCTCAGAGCCTGTAGGCATTTATGAGGCTTTTCGCGTTAAAGAGCACTCACTGTAAACAACTCGAGTGGACCTGCAGTAAGTACTGTTTCAACCACACTCGAACCATTCTTCATTTTGAAGCAGCAGCCAACACGTGTGTGAACACGCATTCATCAAGAAACTATGCGTAATACAAGCCTTTATTCATTACCAGACATCATATGAGAGTCCAAGCAGCCGTGATTAAGCACAGAGCTGAACTGTACACATTAGAGCACAGAGTTGAATCACACACAAGTTGTAGGTTCAATATTTCTTCCTATTGGCCGCACTAAAATGCGAGGCTTGTTTTAAAATGTATTGTCGCAGCTGCAGCAGAATGATGGCATCCTTGTAGGCATTCATGAGAGGCAATTAGCGTTCAGTCATTATTTTCATTAGTGAGTGCAAAAAAACAGTATTCATTACAGAGTAATGTCAAAGCACGAAGGCTCCTGTCCGTTGTATCTGTTTATGAGTGGGACATGAAGTTTAAAACTGGTAGCTACACCAGTTGCGACTCACTGTAGGTGACCATCAATCAGACAATGTAACTGCAATAGAGCAACAGATGCGAGATAATTGGCAGGCAGTAATTTACATAGTGGCGCCAGACAAACTTTGGTCATGACTTTGCTCTGCATTGCTCTTAACATGGTGGATGCCACGGTGTTGGCGATACGGGCATCAAAACAGCTTTCTATTGATCCAATAAACTGCGTGTATGTCTATTATCACACTCGGATATTTATTGAAGCACAAAGCCTATGGTAACTAGGGATCAGTGCACTGCTGTGCACTAGAGAGCAAATACAGCAGCATAGAATGGTGACCGTAGTCGTTGCCAAAAACCACAGATTTGCTATTATTGTTTCTCCCAAATATTCGGATGCTCTGCTGTGACTGTAAAAGAGTGCGCTGATACATGCATACCGAGATATGTACTGTGATCAGCAAGTCGTGTTTTGGCCTGCTTTGAAAACCATTTAAAGCCTGCAGTCCTGTCAAAATGATTTTTCAGTGAAGAAATACTTCATTCATTCATATTTTTTGCAATGTGTGGTACATTCAGTACATGGGGTTATTAGTGCTACTGACGAAGGTCCCAAAATAATACTGCCCGAGGGACCTCCTGTTCGGAATTAAAAAAATTGCAGTGGTTCAGGGGCAAGGAAAAGAAGGTGTATAGAAAGCACACAGATGAAAAGCAAGAAACTATTATGATACAACGCTAACAAGCAAACAAAAATGTACAAATTGTGAAAATACAACAACACCGCAAAGTATAAACTGCAAGTAATACAGGCAAGATATGTATACAATACACAATATATAAAGGAATGTTCCTTTTCAACTTGGCCTACACGTTCTACCATTTTACCAGACCTAACACCAAGAGGTCATTATTTATTTAGACCCGTCGAAGAGGTATCATGTGTCTAGAAGCTCTGAAATGAAGCGAAATACGCTGAGCATGAGTTTTCATGGAGCCAGTTAGAAGAAGGGAGCTCCTAGTGGAATTCAAGCATTTGTGAACTGGTGGCACATGGGGACTGAACGTAGTGGGTACTGCGTTGAAGAATGATGACATGTATTCACCCACTATTTCGAATATTTCACTCCTAAAATAAAATTGATGTCACTTGTTACCACTGTGATTTGCTAATGCACTACGCATGTTGCTGCAGAACTTCATATACAGAGGATAATGGAGAAGACCACACAAGTGATCCGCAACTAGCCTACATTGGCATGGCTTCCCAAGAAAATTGCGGCTCGCCAGCTCAGTCGTCAAGTCCACCTGGGACGCCTGGACCTTTGAGACCTGCGGAACCTGAAAGTACACGAGATGACAGGTGAAGAAAAACTAGTCATCTCTGCATTACACAATTTTGGCGCAGTAAACTGATTGATTTTAGGTTCCTGAGCACAGATGTGGACTCAGACACTGAAAGGTATACGTGCCTTTATAATAGCTTCCTTTGGCACAGGCAGTGTGCTTATGATGCAAATTTGTTAAACTTATTCACTTTCTTATCCGCTTTGCAGGCTTCCTAGGCCACAAAAAGCTCGTAAGCTTGCAAGAAATTCAACAGGAGAAAGGTAAAATAAACAATGCTTTCTCTATGTAAATGACTGCAGTTAACGAGGAAAATTTTACTTCCAGCTCTTCAGAGCACCCACAGTTGGAAGTAGCTTCAGAGTGTTTGAAACGCCTAGTCCAAATGAAGTCTCCAAAACAGGAGACGGACGATCTGGCGCACCATTTCTGTGCGACACTCACCAACAAGCTGCGATCACTGAGCCGATCACAGCAGTTAGATGCTCTGCATGAGATATATGTTTTAATGTATGCGAAAATGAAGCAAGCAGTGGCGGACCACGGCAGCTAATGATGATGTTTATGTTCGAATAAAACTGAAATATCTTGCCTGTTCAATCTATGTTCTCTTTTATCATGTTCACTTGCCATTGTACCTTGCCATCGCTGATAAGGTATCTGCACAGCCTATCCCTCACGTCATAGGCAAGTCTGGAACAGGAATGTAATACAAAGTTATACCAAAAGCAAAAAAGCTCACTTTGCATGTCCACCACATCTATGCGATGTACAACATGTAAACGACCGAGGGCTGAAAAACTGCTAAGCACAAGCTTCCAGGAGACGTACAACCAGCTGCAGGCTCCCAATACCTGGTTGAGTTGCCGCCTGTGTTTGGCAGGGCACACAGTGCAGAGCTTCCGTCGTCTTCTGCTCTCCAACTTCCATCAACAATCCTGCCTTCCGAGTCAATGTGGTCCGCTGTTCCAGGAGGACAGTATGTAGACCGGGAGCTGGGAGATTATTTGATTACGAAATTGTGCAATGTGAGGCACGCTAAGATTATGTAACGGGTGTTTGCTTCTTTTGCTTTTAAGGTGACGGCGCAGAATGCGCCATCTCTGGGCCATAATGCCAAAAGCGTTCTCTACTTCCCTACGGGCCCTGCGGAGGGTGTATTTGAAAATCCTTCTTCGGTGCAATTCTTAAAATGGCTTGGTTCAGTGATAGCAAACAGTGGTGGAAGACCTGTAGTGTGAAACATGAGTAGAAAACAATAAAAGTGCAGATTAACAAGCCATCAACAGCAGTGTTGAGATGCAATATCAGCTTCTGTAATGCCACTTTCTTCCACACTTGTTTTGTTATAGCGGCACCTGGTGCGAGTGACTGGAACAGCAAGCACCCCCTTATGCTAGCCAATCGACACGCTTGCGGGGCATGGCAAATGGGTATCTAATTGCAAATATAGCCAAATCGCGGGTGTGGGAACCTTTCGGGAGTCCTTCTATACTGGGTCCTTGCATGTGTGCGCATCTATGTGTGCGTTTGTGTCATAGACTTGCATGATTCTGGTGAGGCAAATCAAGTTGCCTGCTGTAGTAGTACCCGAATGCAGGAAGTTAGCTACGACATAGGTGCAAACACGTCGAGCATGCAGGGAATGTGCGCCAAATTTGTGGCAGCTACCATATCGCAGGTCAATCTGAACATAACGAATATCTAAACTGATTCCTGGCTACTGTAAATTAAATACATGCGCTACAGCTAGAAACCAAAGTGAGTGAAGCATGAGATTGATCTTACACTACAATTCTATCACAAAATGCTAGCTCATATGATTCATGCTACAATGCTTCTCAATAGGAAAGGCAAGTCACACCTATAAAAAACAGTGCTTTCTGCTACGCCACAATGCACTTGCACCAACAAAACAATTAAACATACTTTTCCTTGAGTATGGACGGATCATATATGCCTTTAGTGGAAAAGCGTCGTCGCCAACAAGAAAGTATGGCATGTGTCCAACTGCTCCAAGATGTTTGCCAGGGGAAAATCCTCTTTGGTTCTGCTCAATTGATTCCTCGAGTGTGCTTGGGCCAAACACCCCGCCATCCGACTCACTCCCAAAGTGGCCAACCTCCACATAAACGAACCTGAGAAATGAAACAACAGGCAGATAATATTTCGCCAATTCAAATTGAACCAGCAGACTGAAAACAGTGCCCTCTTTATCGCTGCTCTCATATGTGCACAAGTCAAGTTCACACCCGAGTAATACTTGTGCATGAATTCTACACCTCCTCAGAAAGGACACTGCAGGTAGCATATCCACAGCACTGCAACATTTTGTGTTGCTAAGCTATTGAGCCTTCACTGCATACCACGAAGAATGCAGCTCTGTATGATTAAATTTTTGCCTGACGACCAGTTTATGCAAGAAAATATTCGCACCGGTGAAAATCAAGTTAGCCCTTCGTTTAGGAGGAACTGTGATTTCTTGCTACAAAAGCATAGGAATATTCTAATCAATCTAGCTAGCTGCCTGCACAAGATGCAAAGAGGAACGCAGTTCACTATCAAGGAGTTATATCTGTAATATGCCTCAAGATAAAAGTATACAACCGCTTGATCTTGCTGGTACTCACCTTCGGGACAGAAATGTGGAGGCTAATGGAAAGGGTTCAGCTTAAATTAAGGACAGCGCAGCGAGCTATGGAAAGAAAAATGAGAGGTGTAACGTTAAGAGACCGGAAGCGGGAAGAGTGGGTGAGGGTTCAAATGCGGGTTAATTAATTACATCCTAGTCACAATCAAGAGGAAGAAATGGGCTTGGGCAGGGCATGTAATTCGAAGGCAAAATAACCGGTGGTACTGAAGGTAACAGAGCGGATCACAAGAGACGGCAATCGTAGCAAGGTGTGGCAGAAAGTTCGGTGGGTGGATGAGATTAAAAATTTTGCAGGCATAGGGTGGGTGCAGCTGGCAAAAGGAAAGGGTTAATTGGAGAGACATGGCTGAGGCCTTTGCCCTGCAGTGGGCATAGTCAGGCTGCTGCTGATGATGATACCTGTAGTAAGAATCACTGATGGCAAGCAGCGGTTTACTGAAGAAATTTTTGTAGTTTCTATCCACGCTTCCTGAATTTGCAGGGCATTCCACGGCAACATGCTTGCCGTCAATTGCGCCTAAACAGTGTGGCAAATTCCAACGCTGCTCAAAGTCACTTGCGATCTGAAGAATGAGAAAAATAATTGATGTGCATATGTAAAGCAATCAGGAAGCACGTCAGAGTCACTTCAAAAATAAGTGCGCGCAGGAGCAATCTGTTTCCTAGTATCACAGCAAGAATAAACCAGTTTTACAGGGTGATCCCCGTGAGTTTGCGTATACGTTTACCTGCAGTCACTCCTCGGTTTCCGTTGGGCATGCGACATACAATGGGGCCAACGACCTCCCAAATCGCCCGGCATGTTGATGAGATGATTCCACACGCGGTTGAACGTCCATTCAAAAATACAAAATGACGACGATCGCAGTGTGTCGCCGGCAGCAAAGAATCTGAAGAAAAGAGAGATTTCCAGTGAGAAATGAGGCCGCGTGCGATAAGAAATCAACAGTCTTCAATCAATCAGCGTTTGTTGAAGCGTAGCCATTACCTCACAGTTTAGGCAAGGCGGTGCTCTGGCGGGATCGCTCTGCGAAAATTTGTGTCCTTTTTAAGGATTCGTGCCTGACCAGCTCCAAGATAGTTTCGAATGCTTGAGGAGGCATTCTTAAGTAACTACAAAAAGAAAGCCATTCGCCATTCACTCTTTCAGCGCCGCCACTGCTACGCTGAACATGACAGAACTTTGACAGAAAGCACATAATTCTATCTGAACTTACTCTCGATAGTATTTCACGTCGCGGGAATGTAGAAGGGGCAGCAGTTTGTGGGCGTGGCCGAGTTCCTCACGCTGCTGAAGGGCAGGTAGCCCCCACCAACGTCGCTGGTGCCGTTTCTTCTTCGCTGCGTCCCGCATACGCTGTCGTTGCCGCGCGGCCAGCAACGAGTTTGCCAGAAGAATCAAGATTATTTCCTCCTCTTCTGAATCGCTCATTATTGTTCACGGTTCGCACGCCGAACGCGAATGAAACAACGCGCGCGTCAGCACAAACGCAGCAAACTGTAAAGGCGCGGACGAGACACGGCCGAACTGGAGAAGGCGGCACCCTAGCTACCCTAAGGGCGCGCGCGCGCCGCCGTTCAAGTCAGGCCGCGCGAAGTATCGTTCCTATCGATGGTCGGCGAGAGCTCCTTGTCGCACCGGCGGCGCGGTTGCCAACAAATGTGAACGAAACAACATTTCGGCGGCGGCGGATTCCGCTCGCTCTCGCCGCCGAATGTCCAAATGTAAACGCGCCATGACAGAGGGTGTATTCGCCGCGGAGACGGAATTCGCGAGCGGTTCGCTTGCATGTGAAACAGGCTTGTCGCTGTCCTCTCCCTGCTTCGGCGCGGCGTCGGCGTTTTTTTCTGTTCCGCCAGAACCCGATGATTAGGCAAAAACGTCCTCTCCTGCGGCAAAGAAACGCTTCGCTGCCGTCGACGCCTACAAATCGCCCGGAAAAACGCTCCATGCGGGCCACGCTTTATGCTATCGCGGAAAAGAATTAGTTTAAGCAGACAATTTCGGCACGCGTGTTCATGCGGGAGTGTCTCGAGAACACTAGCAGAGCTCCAAGCTTCTATTAGCCTGCTCCACCTCTCCGCAGTAAGTAAGGCTGCACGTTTTTCGTTCCGAAAGACTGAAACCGACAGCGTTAGACGGGGCTACCCGCAGTGGTGTGATTGGCTAGCCGAAGTTTAAATACAAGCCGCATGTGCGGTCGTCCCGCTGCTCATAATTGCATGCTAGGGCAAGCAGCTTTTTGCCGCGTGTAATCACCACGTAGCTCTGGTTTGAGACTCCAGAGCAGACGTGATACAGGTTACAAAAAATAAGTAACCAAATGCAATTATTCCATCTGAATGTAACTGATTACTGTGGTCAGTTACATCCCGAGAAAAACCGCAGCGCTGGCCAAGTGGATCAGGTTCCGCTTCGCATACGGGAGGTGCGGGGTTCGATCCCCAGTGCCGCCGCGTACCAAGCGGTGATACAATGAGTACAAGATTTGCCCTGCCTTGTGCTCGCCTTCTTTAGGGTGAGATGCTTGGGAAATGGGTCTTTGACCTCACCTTGAGAAGTGGAAATGCTTGTGCCATGGCGATCTTAGCCTCAGATGCCCTTGCGCCATAAAAATCCGTAACCATCATCATCATCATCATCATCAACATAATCCCCAGAAAAATAGCTGAAAAATTACAGAAAAATAACCGATCACCATTGTGTTGTTCTCCTTCCAAGCTTTGTTGAAATTGCATGAATTTATTCAGAATATAATAAACTACTGCGGCTTGCTTGATATTGTGTTACTCGTTAATTCTCCATAGAAATTGATTTTCGAAAGCTGCACTTCTGACCTGCTCGCCAACTTCTCCAGAAAGCTCACAACTGCTGAAACGTCAATGCTAGCGAAGGGACAGAAATTCAACCTCCCGGTGAATAGACCCCCCCCCCCCCCCCCTGCCAGTAATCGTATCTGCGCTTGAAGTCGGCACCCGGCAACTGGAACATGGTGTGCGTTAAGAGGTCAGGCTCAAAACAATAGGTGTACTTAATTCAATGCAAGCATACAGAATCAAACCTACCACCGGGGGAAAGGTAAGCCCTGCAAGAACTAAAGACAGACACCAACATAGCGATCCTCCCAGCGGACAAGGGCAACACAACATTCGTTCTCGACAGACGGGACTACGAAGAGAAAACATCCACCTTACTCAGCAGTCAAGAGTATGAGAAATTGAAAAAGGTCCCCGCAACAACTACCCAAGCAAGGCTAAACAAAAACATTAAAATAAGTCTTCCAAAAGCACTCCACTTTCTGAAACCTCTACCTCCAGTTATTGCGCACCAACGGATCGGCTCCACCATTCTACGGCCCGCCCAAAGTCCACAAACTGGGGATCCTTTTTGCGCCCGATTGTGGACTTCCGGTGTTCCCCCCTTCGCTCGTTGTCGGAGTACCTTCACAAGATCATATCCCCAATCGCAGGAAAAACAGCGACCCATATTCGTCTTTCCAGTCACTTCATCGAACTGGTGTCCCAAGCCACCCTTGAGGCCGACGAATGCCTTGTCTCCTTCGACGTGGTGTCCCTTTCCACAAAAAATCCCCGTGAAGCTTGCGGTGACCGCTACCCGAGACGCCCTACAATGCGACGACACACTCAGCCCACAAACCCCGCTGAGCGTAAATGATGTGTGCCGCATCCTGGAGCTCTGCCCATCAAACACATACTTCTCGTCAAACGGGGACTTTTGCCGACAAATGAAAGGAATGCCAATCGGAGCCTCCATCCCCGTCGTCATGGCCAATTTAACCATGAAACACATCGAACAACGAGCCAACTCATTCCACCCGAAACCAAAGATTTTCCTCAGGTATGTCGACCACTGCTTTGCCACCATCAAAATATCTGAGATTCAAAATTTCCCTTCTCCATTAAACTCCGTAAAACCTGGGGCCACTTGCACAAAACTTTCTAGTCCAGGCTTAATCTAGTCTTCATGCTAAATCGTAACTCATTGGAGGCTTAATCTTCCCTAGACGACAAGTCGCTTGCACGAAAGAAAGTAGACTGGAATGAAGTTTGGAAAAAGGCTGGAACCTAAGCTGCATTCGAGCAGTTTTGTCTCAGTCTTCTCCAGCCATATCCAACATGTCTGTCTTGCGTTTGGTCCGCCTCGAGATGCTCGTCGAGCGCCTGTTGCGTCGTGAACGTGTGTTCCGGGACCGGACCAACATTTTCGAAATTTTCGACGAGGGCGAGCTTCGAAGGCGATTTTGGTTTGGCCGCGCTGGCATAGCGTACCTCGCCGAGCTGCTGCGCGACGACCTCGAGCATCCAACCTGCCGGAGCTACGCTTTGAGTGTTGAGCAGCAAGTGTTGGTCGCTCTGAAGTTCTTCGCCACCGGCGGCTTTCTGATCACGGCCGGAGATACGCTCAACGTGCACGAGTCGACTGCCAGCCGCACCGTTCGGCGAGTTGCTCTTGCCCTTGTCCACCACAGCGCCGCTTGGATACGGTAAGCCTCGCTTTAACCCTTCGCGTTTTTTTACAGCTTTATTACGGGCATTTCGGCTCCCTGCTCGCTGCTTCTACGATGCCGCGTGCAGCCGCTGACTCTGCTTCATAGCCAAGCAGGCGCCTCTATGCAGGCGCTTTTGCAAGGAAATTTCGGCACGGAAAAGTACGGAAGAAACGCTCGATAGCAGTTATCGCTTTTGGTTGCAAGAAAACAAGCAGCGCACAGTGTAAAGAAATGATGTAACATGACCACTTGCATAGAGAATTATTACGCGCTGCATAAAATTGTTAACGTTGCGATCGCAAGACAGAGGTGCGAAAATTGCGTTTTGGGCAGCAACTGCGCAGTTTATCTTTTTCCCAGCGGTGGGCTACTTTTCGCCTGCGGTGCGGTGGGATCTGCGAGCTGGAGCTTGAAGTTTTTGTGAGGGAAGGCTCGGAAGTGCCCTCAAGTGTGACAGTGTGATCCCGCATGACATCGATATGGAACAAAAGGTATTTGTGTTCTGTATTTTCCAGCTGGCCCTCGGCGAACGGACTGGCTGAGCTGCAGGGCAGCATCTACGCTCTGGGCGGCTTTCACTGCGTGGTGGGCGCAATAGACGGCACGCACGTGAGGATCCAGGCACCCGGGCTGAACGAGGAGGCGTACGTCAACAGGCATTTTTACCGCTCCATCAACGTTCAGCTCGTAGTCGACGCTAACTGCCGTATCCTCGACGTCGTCGCCAAGTGGGCAGGTGGAACGCACGACGCGCGGGTGCTTGCCAACAGCACCCTTGCCGAACGCTTTGACAGGGGATTGTACACCGGCCTGCTGATGGGAGACAGCGGGTACCCGTGCAGGCCATGGCTGATGACCCCATTCCGGACGCCAGACATTCCTGGGAAGAGGCGCTACAATGCAGCTCACGGCATTACGAGGGCAGTGGTGGAAAGGTTCGTCAACGCGCAGTCAGCATACGAGAAAGTCTCGCCTGTCGGTTTTGCCTTTCCCAGTACACAGTGCGCAGAAGTGAAATAATGAGAAGCCCGTGCCGAGACGTTGATAGGCATTCTATGATTATATCGGTATGTTAAAATCATGCAATGGTATGAGTGCGTTGGAAGATTCACCAGAAAAATGCCCGCACAAAGTCATTTGTACAGTTTAATTGCTCATAGCCTTCAGTTACCTCCCAAGTTATTTTTCTGCTGTTTATGTACAGTGGTTGACGTTCATCATTTTGTCACAGTGCAAGCAAGTGGCGACTTTTGAATTTGTGTAACTGTACTGCCGCATTTTTAAGGCTTTTGTTTAGTCATTTGTTGATTCACATGACATGGCAGTAAAGTACGGCGTGAGATTATAGCCCGAAGCATTCTCAAAGGCTTCATATTAGTACATCTTTTCGTTAACATTGAAAACTGTGCAGTCAGCACTATAGGCTTTGTTCCTCCTACTTGCTGTATGTGTTCATTCCAGTCTTTTCCTCATTCGAACTCATGGCAACCAACACAAAGGATGGGACAGGTGAACAAGAGAAAGAGCACCGACCCATCATTTTTTGCCTGTTCCATCCTCTGGCTCTCTGTCGTGATTCTGCACGAGCCTGCCAATCAGTCACCTGACCTCTCAGAGTGCCCTCATTTTCTGCCGTGATATAAACAAGGAAAAAATAAAACTCGGTATACGTTATCTGCACAACAGATAATTGCACTTGATGTGCTTCATAGGGCTTCCATTCAATGAGCGTAGTGGCCAGATATATGGAGTGTCTCAGGACACGTTGGTCAATTAGCGGTGGTACAAGAGCACTGCCGCAGTCTTCTGTTACAGGACCATACGGCAGCTTAAAAGAAGATTCCACTGCCTGCATGCAGAGCTGCGAATGGCTCCAGACCTATGCCCTGTCATCATTGTGGCGTGCTGTGTGCTGCACAATGTGGCTAAAAAGTATGCATGCCACTATGACGAAGCGTGCCAGGTGCCACCAGAAGTTGCGGCTGTGCCAAACTGTGGAAACGAGGATGGCAGTGCAGTCCGCAGTGCTCTTCGGCAACAGCACTTTTCTCACTGCGAGTGCAACTTAATTCACTGAAATCCTGAGGTTAAATGTGTGGTGGAAGCATCTCAACATGCATATCTAAGGAAACTGACAACACTACCTAATCTAAATTCCGCCTTTATTAGCTGCTCTCTCGGGGCTGCGACTCATATTCTATGCAGATGATATCACTTCATGAACGAAAAGTGGCAGCAATGGTCACATACAGGACACACTGTAAGAAGCTGTAGAAATTTATTTATTTATTTATTTTCACATTGTGCAACCCTTATTGGGGCTATTGCAGGAGTGGGGTTAAAAATTCGTGTAAAAACGGCAGCATACAACAAAAAACACACACACACATATACGCATACAAAAGATTGCACCTAACATGTTTGAATACATAGCGCGAACAATGTAATAGGCTGTAACTAATAAATTGATGCAATTCACAATGAACGCATAAAAAAGAAAACATCATGTGGCACCGATAGATGTTAAAAATGGCTTCAATGGAAGAGACCGCGTTATGCCAGGAATTAAGTTAAAATGTTCAACAGTACCAGGAGAAAAGCTGTGTTTGAAATTATTAGTACGGGAAAAGCATCGCTTAACATTAAGGCTGTGATGACTCCTCTGGGTGATCGGAGAATATCGGGTAAGATAAACACTAGTGGTGACGTGATAAAGTGAATTGACGATGCAGTGCGAGAACTGCAGTGAATCCACATGACGGTGAACGGACAAGGGTGTTAGATTCAAAGCAGACAAGGCACAAGAAGGTGAAGAATGCCGATCATATTGACGGTATATGAACCTGATGGCTTTCCTGTGAACGCTCTCATTTTTATTAATTCCACATTGTTAGTGAGGATTCCAGACGAGAGACGCGTATTCAATTGCGAGACGAATTAATGATTTGTGTAATAATAGCTTAGTTGGTTTTGATGCAATAGTTAACGTTGTCCTCAAATAATAGAAGTCCTGACTGGTAAAGCAACAAATCACAGACGCACCACGAGGCCGTCGACCCAGAAATTACAAACATCCGTCTCATTTAACATGTGAGTGGAAGGGCTTCCTGTAAAGCAAGTTCAAACTATAAGATTCCTTGGACTCTTCCTTCACTCAAACAATAAGGACAGGAGACATTATAAAGACTAAAGACAACCGCCATCATGACAGTAAGACAAATAAGACAAATTGCTAACACAAGAGAACACGAGTGAAGGAGAAAGAACTGTGCAGAACAGTACAAGCATTTGTACCAAGCAGGCTTGTGTGCGCACTCCCATACCTGAAATTAGTCAGCACTGAAAAAGCCAAACTAGAGGGTATAATTAGACACGCATACAAGGTTATGTTAAGACTACCGAAGTATACCTCCCCCAAAAGACTGCTGGGCCTAGGAGTACACAGCACCTTAGACGAGATTAAGGAAGCACACTTAACAATGCAAGGAGGACAGCTTTCCCGCACCAAAGCAGGAAGGGCCATATTTCATCGCCTAGGAATAGGCCTCAAGCTGCCACCACTAAACATCAGAGACACAAATGCCCAAACGCATCGCTCAGGCAATACTAGTCGCGTCACTACCTAAGAATATCTGCACACCACGATGAGAGAAGGAAAGCTACGGCAAAAGCTCTACACAGAATGTACAGCTAACATGAACATGTGCTATATGCAGATGCCGCAGAAAACCCACAGAAACAAGCGTTCGCACCATCGGCGGTGGACACGCAAGGCCCCCCCCCCCCCCCACCCACCCTCTCCCCCGCAGACTGATAGTCTCCAGCACTACTAAAACGAGCCTCAGAAACGGCAAAACAGGCAGGCTATCGCCCTTGCCATCATTATCACGTACTCTGATACTATGCTACGCGATTCTAAATATACCATACGCCGTTACGCGAGGGGGATAATTTCTCGGGCGGCAATGAATACATGGAGGCAATCAAAAAAGAACTAACTTTCAGTGAAATATTTTATTTTATGCATGCACACGAGCAGTAATGGTCATTAATTATGCTTGTATTGACACATGCTTCCCGCCCAACTCACTCTGCATATCTTTTCTTTGAAGGAAGCATATTTCATGGCAATGCTGGTCGAAGCAAGCTGTGATCCCTATTGCACGTAAGTAACTTATTTTACTGTCAAAACATATCACAAGCCGCCGCGGTGGCTCAGTGATGATAGTGCTCGGCTGCTGACCCGAAAGACGCGGGTTCAATCCCGGCGGCGGCAGTCGAATTTCAATGGAGGCGAAATTATAGAGGCCCGGGTACTATGCGATGTCAGTGCACGTTAAAGAACCCCAGGCAGTCGAAATTTCCGGCGCCTATTCGTTATCCCCTTCAGGCGCCAATTAAATCTGCTGAAAGTAAAAATCTCTCTTTTTTTTTGCATAAGTGACGATCGGCAGACTAAGCAGAAGTGACGTGAAATTAATGCGCAAAAATATACATATTTAAGCATATTTTATTTGCATCCACATTTTTGCACATAGCGCCTTAAAGCACATACATGAACGTAAGCGCTACTACTTTTGCTTGCCTTTTCTAACTGATCGTCTGACATGAATAAATGTTTAGCTTTGAGAATGTACGTTTCAGGCAATTATTCTGTATTTCCTGACATATAAAAACGATAAAAGCAGTCATTCTCTGATGACAGGCAGAGAAAAAATTCGGCATTTCGAGCACCGAATGTGGCTTTTAGATGGGGAGCCATTACGTAGGCCCCGTTGTGTAATTAACGTGTTCAGAAGTTGGGGCCAATCGTTGCTTCCATCATAAGTAATGCTTCAAGTCCGGCTGCACCGAAGGGGTCACGAATGATCTGAGCACAGGTGGAAAGGAAGAGAGAGAGCATTTTGCGGCCTGTTTTACACATGGTATTTGCAATAATGAGAAATAATTTTTAAAGTTAGTTTGCTCAATTTATGTTAGAGACCTCAAGCAAACTGTCTCCTCGCTCTAACAATGCGCTGATTGATGTTTTGTAGCCTTGTAGCTAAGTGGCCAGCTCTGACTTGACCATGGTGTGAGGGCAGGGGTTCCCCTTTGTCATTCCCTCTTGTGCAGTGCTGCCAATTTGTATTTTTCTTCGTCTTGGGTTTCATACACAATGCAATGGCTCTTGCTAAAAACTACAAAGAAATTTTCAAAACGATAGAGAAAAATGTTCTTACCACCCCTGAAAATTGTTGCTTCCTTCGGATTCATGAGTTCTACAATCTAGTACAGGTGGTCTCTTATCCTTTTTGAATAATGGTAGGGGGCCTGACACCTTCCGAGATCTCCATGACTTAAGCACTGGTCATAGCGCGCTGTATTTGTTGGCAGCGGCTCAGCTAAGTGGCGGTTCTTTGCGACCATCTGAAGGTCTTCATTGCTCGGTCGGCCGCACATCATTGGAGGTGCTTCTCCATCGGCTATTTTCATGAAAAACGCCTCAGCTCTTGTGTTGTACAGCGTTCTCTTCGTACAAGCATAGTTTTTAACGCCTGTAAGCAGTAAGCCCATTTCGTACCATACGTCCACAAAAAAAAAAAAATACGGCGCGTTATGGGGAGAAAACGCCTCTGACATTTCCGGCATGAAGACGCCATGTCCACATATGTGGGCGCGCCAATCTGATCGTCCACCGTTGCATTTTTCTTCGTCTATGACAATGCAATTTGGTGTGCCGTTTCTACATTAATTATCGCCATATTCCAAACCCAAAATTCTATCATTCAGGACCATTTGTAATGATAGAATGCAAAAAGAAAAGCTATTTACTCAACCCGGCAAAAAACGAGTGTGATGCACATGCTTTCTTCTTTTTTACAAACGCATTTTGCTCTAGCTGCAAGGGATTGCGCCACACATTTGACAGGAAGAGTCAAAATGATGAGCGCGGTAATCAAAGGTGGAAATTTGCCTTGCGCACAAAAATATGAGGAGGCTTAGGTCGCTTCCACTTATGTAGGCCCAGCGCCTGAAGGGGTTATTTTTGCAGAATAAATGACGAGCTATCACAGCCACAGTGATACTGGCTTCGCAAAGTTATACTCAACGCGAGTGACAAAAAATAAAACGATAGCAGAGAGCCATTTATTCAGAGCCTTCTTTTTAAAATTTATTTTATAATAGGAATCCGGTATTAATTTTATTGATGTGAATTAAACCAATTTAGAGAACGTTCCCAGTCTTAATAGGCAATGACATGTTGATAGGAAAATACTGTGAGCTCAATCATTTCGTCAGCAAGCTGTGTATATTGAAGGCACCTGCAGTTCGATTTAGACAAGCTAGTAACAATACCCGTTCATGCTTGTGTTCCTCCATTCCGCAGCGGTTAGCGTTGAGTGGGCTTGATAAGCACTCGGGCTGCACTTTCACAGCTGCCAACGGCATTGCGTAGACTTTGGTGTTACAGAGCTCTAGAGAGAAAAAAGAAACACCTTGAACAGTGTACCAAGTAATATCAGTGCTTGATAAAAATGATGCACCAAAGCAAATTTAAGTTTGCTGTAGATTATATGCCTCTGCAAAACGAGCTTTTAAAGGTATTTGGAAATATGTCTTCTCCTATCTATGTGCGGCCGACCATCACATGGCTGGCCGAAAGGCCACTAGATACCTAAGGGCCGTCGTACGATCTTTTTAAAGCGTCTTCCGCCAGGAAGCGGGCGAGCGGGTCCGCCCCGTCCGGCGAACGGATGGAAAGTAGGTCAACTTCAACTTTCGAGCGGATGAGCGGGTCCGGCCGGCGACCGGATTGCAGCTATTGGATGCTTTTTTCGTGACGTCCGTATGACGTCTCACTTATTCTGGGGCAAGATGGCCATCCGTCGACTGAACTAGGGAGCGAGGACGGGACAGTGGATGTTAAGTCGCGAAGCATATTATATCGGCCACCTGTTGACGTTACGAGTGTTCATACTAACTGCAAACTTCGCCGCGGGCAGCAGTGCCGAGCGATAGTTCTCCAAGTTCAAATCTGTAGTCATCTACGCTGATGGAGTCGACAGAGTGCCTCTTCAAACTGACGCAAGACATAAGCATTGGCGGTGTCACGAAGTGTATATATGGAGCTGTTTGTGGTTTTTGCAAGCGTTCCTAATTCCTGCGAGGATCATCAGGTACAGCGGCGAGTAAGAGCTGCTCACGGTGAATTTCTTGTGCGTGCAGGAGCTGCATAGCACAGTGACAAGTGTCCGCGTAGTGAAGGTGATTGTGATCGGTGCGAGTGGTTTTACGTCAAGGCAGCGAAATGTGCACAAGTGAAAGCTCACGATGGACGGCGTGCTTTCCGAATTCTGAAATGATCGTGGCGTTGCGCAGCTAGTCGCATTCGTTGCGATAGCTGCAGCGATCGCGACCACAGGATGTTGTTTCTGCTACGTATCCATTACCATTTTGATCGCGATTCTTGCGGGCACTGTGCTCGAGTACTGCCGTGTGTGCCACGTGACACCATCTTGGCTGCACGGCCGTCGGACTGTATTCTGCGGCCACAAAAGCAACGCCACCATACTTTCTTGGTGTTCCATTCAGTGCATTTTGTGATTATGGGTTCTTCGGTTCTAAGTGGCCGGTGGCACCCTGTAACCTGTGTGAAAACATCGGTGGCGCAGTGCAGAAGTATCTTCGGGGGCGTCCTTTACATTTATTTCCTGCCGGCTGCGCGGACATTTGTCTCCAATAAATATTTGCGCGATGAAAGGGTGACTGAACACTTCCTCTAGCCATTTCGGTTTAGGTTGTGACGACATGGTATTACGCGATTACGAACAAGAATCATTGCCGCTTTTAAATCACGGCTAGTTCACAGTGTAGAATCTCTAATATGTGTTAACTCATGAGTCTGTCTTTCAATTAGCATTCCATTCTACGTTACGCAAAAAAAAACTGACAGAAGCTTATGGGGTCAAAACTGTCCACAGAAGAAGTTGGGCATAACGAGTCGTGAAGAAAAATCGATAAATATATGCAAAAAATATTTCTCATTGCTTTTTTTTTCTTTTTGCTTTTACAAATGCTTGGAAATATGAAGTTCAATTGGGATCTTGGTTTCAAGTGTAGTAAGAAAAATGCGGTGATCTTGAAGCGCCTGATAGTCCGTGACGCTCTTTGTTGCTGATTTTGCTCAGGGTCCCTTTCGATCGGGAGATCAGCGGTACGAAAGTGGGTGATGTGTGCACAATATGCTATTGTTGCAGAGCGGCTCGTGAACTCGGCTATATTAGTGCTAAGCGGTTGTTCAGCAGCACTACCTGGGACAGCCGCACTAGTTTGTTTAACAACACATTTTCGAAGCCTTCAGAAGGAGCTATCATGGATGCACACGCACCCTGCTACCTTGATTTCCCTGTGACTGCTTGCTACGGACATGATTACTTGTCTGCTGAGTGACGGGGATGGTGAGCACAATCAGCTGTGTGTCGGCAGCGTAGAGCGCTTCCCAGATTTTCTTAATCCTCCTTACACTTTACACTAACAAAAATTTATTTGCTGACATATATATCATATTTGCACCTTCCTCAGTGTCCGGCTAGGCTTCCTGGCCCACTTATCCATTCACATTTGTGTGGTCACGATAGTACCATTCCTGCACACATTCAAAGCTACAATAACAAGGTTAATTTCAGTTCTTTGTAATCTGCTAAGCATTGTTGCATGGTGGTTGGTTCTTCACTACTGACGTTGCCCTGTTTCTGAGAGTCCTGTAGTGTCAATGGAAGCGTTCACCTGTCAAGGCAAAGACCGCATTTAATTTGAACCCGTTCTTTTACTCCTCGGATTGAATGAAATGGCTGTCGCTTCTTGCATTAGCAGATTCCCTGCTTTACAGCAGCGCCTAGTTCTGTTCTTGCCCGCTGCGCATGCCTGAATCAGGAGTGTTGCATTTTTCTTTTCTTCTGCGGTGTACTCGGTATAAATTGTAAAGTGCTAACCTACCATTGCGGGCTGCGGTTAGGCATCTGTGAGATTATTATATAAGCAAGCGGTACTGTTGTTTTGTTTTTAAGCAGTTAATTCATTTAGAGCAATGAGCAATCCAAGCCAACATGTGAGTCGCCGAGCTTCGACAGTGATTTTTACACTAGAAATAGAAGTGCTTTGGCAACCAGAAACTGCTTGATATGGTTAGAAGTCAGTGTGCCTGACAGTCCACAGGTTAGCATAACATTCTGTGCAGACAGTGGGGCAAGCATTGTGATGACAATTCCAGTGTGCAAGAAAGGTGTATGATTCAGGCAGCGTTTGAATTGTCTGCTCAAATCCAAAGTTTTAAGCCTTTCCCCTCTGCACATTAATGGGACGAGAACACATGCGACCATGGGCCGTACGCATTTTAGCTTCTTCCACTCTGATCAGCAAGTTTCGATGCTAGCAAAGCGTAAGTGCATTGAAAAAAGTTTTTTTCCACAGAAACACTGTCAATAGTTTTAGTCCATATTAACGAGGACTGTACTAATTAGGAATGGCTGTATATGTGAAAGTATGGTTAATTTGTTTAGGTCTGACGATGACACAGGCAATTAATATGTGTTATTTTGACTACGAGACTCAAGAAGTAAATTTATCTTGCAAATTATGAAGATGATTAGAAGGATGTCTTGTATGGCACAGCAGTTTGTTGTTTGAAGAAAAACGATTGGCTTTATCTGACACCACTATACACAGCAGACTGCAAAGTGAGCCCTGTGGAGCTGCTAAAGGTATATTAGGAACAAAGAAGAGGGAAAACAACAGCACTGCACATAGTAGCAATACTTGCTCTGTTGTCCTCGTCCCTTAGCGCAGTTTCAACATGCCAACTTAAGGCCGGTTCACCCGACAGTACACTCGTATCAAGTTTTGTGACATTTGCAGCAAGCGTCAACGGGGCAGGAAGCAAGGTGTAGGCATATCTAGTGCATACTGTGCAGATAGCTTCCTGCCTCATCATAGCTTGGCCCTTCTATGTTTCTTACCCATCATTACTCAGCACCTATGGCCCTATTGATGCCATTGCCATGTGCTGCAAATCACCAAACATATTTTGTACTTTTGCTCTGCTAGATTGTTTTCGCCCGTTAAGTTGCTTCATCCAAATTGGCAAGCTTTTAGAAAACATTCCTGCAATAGCCAACTTGCTCTTGTTCTTCACGACATACACCTTGAATGCAATATCTGTCTCGATGCTTTTTCTCTTGCCTTCGAAAAAGCTTGCGATTCGCTTATGGCTTTACGCGATGGCTTTTTTGTCGTGCTTTAACTTGTATCCAACAGCTCTAAACTGGATCCAAGCTTTAACATCAAGCCATCGGCACATTTCCCTTGCCAATTCTTATGCATCGTGCCTTTTCCTGCAATCTTGGACGTCCCCGAAGGCTTTGCCCTTGGGCGTCAGCTTTTTATTACCTACATTTTGACTTTCCCTTCAGTGTTTTTTTACATGGCTTCACTGAAGGCTATATGTGGTCTGCTATCTTGCAATAAATAACCGTGTTTCAGTTCTCCAAAACAACATTTTGCATGCTCTAGAACGGCCTGTTTGCTAATGTTACTAAGAATGCCCTAACATTTTTTTTTATTTTCAGCAAAACTACATTTGGCCTACTTATAGGGCCTTACCGAGAAAGCTATAATCACTGTATAGTGGTTCAAACACTAAGCTTTTCACATGGCACGCTATGTAGCATGGTCTCACCTCATAATGCTTATACGCCCAACTACAACCTAAGATATTTACACCGTAACATGTACTTAGCATTGCCGTCTTCCAAGTTACATGCGTTCAGATCCCCTGTGTGGCATCAACTTGGGCGTTCTAATGGCACATGTCACAAACCTACCTTAAATGAAATCTTAGAATGAGTTCTGGCCTGAGCTCTTGTTTTATTTTTTCAGACTATTGTTGAAGCTCCAGTGTCACAGCACCAAAGGTGATTCTTCATATTTCTTCACATCATGCAGAGACTGCAGGTTTTTTAAAAACTCTTTACCGTCACATAACCAACTAACCTGTTCTGACTCTTGGTTCTTTCTGCACTAGCCGCATAAGTACTGTTGTGCCTCAGTTAGCTCATGTCACTGCATTTCAAGATTGATTTTTGTTTTTGCCACTAAAGGCTGGAATGGCCTTTCACTTCACAAGGCTTACAAACCTCTTGTCCTTTGAGCTGGTCACTTCAGAAATCCACCTAGTAAATGATGATGTTCATCCACTGATAAAAGGGATTCTCACAAGACAGAGAATATTTGTAATACGGGAGTAATTACTCATTAACATCCACCCAAGTGCAGCCATAAGGCCACAAAGCTTTCCTTTGTAGCCGTATGGCAGTGCTTGGATGCTAATGGTTTATTACTTCTTATTAGTAAATCACAATCTCATCAAGTTCCTACCTGGCACATCATGTCAAAGCTGACCACTCAAGTATTGTCATTTAGTACTGTTTATGTATAATGAATTTTAAAATAAATTTTTCTAATGAAGTGTTTAGTCGCTTGCTAAGCTCGGGAAACCCATACAATGCTATCTTATGCGTAAGAACTTTCCTCACAATTTATTTCAAGAAATATTGGGGCAGATTTACATAATAGTTTTGTCTTGCGGTATACAGTTACATTTACGCTAACTTGCACGCTGTGCACAAGTTAGCTCGAGCCTGCTGAACCTGTGCACTGAAAAGGTAATCATGCATTATTGTGCCTGTGTCAGATTTTTCTTGATTTCCAGCTAATTAACACACCGCCTTCATAACTTGGCTCATCATAGCATATCTCAGTGAGAATGCTACGAATGCATGCTTTTGCATGTGACTTTTATTTATTCAAGTTAGTGTTAACAGGGCCGTTCGGTCATCTTGAACACAAAAGCCGTCAACTTCAATTTGCAGCACAGAGACACCACAAAACACAAAAGCCATCACTGCTTTTCTGGTTTTTCTCGGCATTCTTCGGTCTAACTTCAAATTGGTCTTTTCCAAATTTCTGATGCCTATCGATGCCTCAATTAATTTATTTCTTTGTAAACCAGACTGTCTGTGAAGTAGGTATGTTTTGCTGAAGATGTTGGTAGTCAGTGACTAATAGCACACACTAAAATTCAACACGTGTTTAGTGATATAAACATCGGTTAGCAGTAAGCAATGCCCACTTTTGCTGGCTAGATGTTGAACTGGTCACCTTTAGATTCAATGAGTCTACATTTTACTAATGAGTGAAAATAACTCTTAAACGTTCATTAAAGTTGTATCAGAGAACATACGCATATTTGCCTTTTGTATACTTAAATGGCTCAATTTTATTTCATTTTATTATGCATAGATCCTATACTGGGAATCCAATTTTACAAATTCTGCTTGAGATGGTGTTTGCTCGAGATAATCATATTATAGGGTCATCGTATCCTGTTTTCATGACTCTACAAAGTATTATTTCCTAGCCTAAGCCAGGAGCCGTTGCAATGTAAACCTTCCAAATTGGTTCTTCCTTTTCCTCTACCTGCAATCCAGTTTACTAGGTCCCACATCTCATTATGTTTATAGTAATGAGAAACACATGTGTATGCTTTTAGCAATACAAAGGCACCCACTTTGTTTTGCATTCACGGCGACATTTGAGAATGATTTGGCGTTGCGCAGAATATATGCCAGCTTATTTTGTATATGGCAACAATGTCATGTCCTTCAATAGAACTTCACATACTTGTTTTCAACGCTGTAGTCTTGACTTGTGCAACGGCAATATGAGCTCATGAAGGAATGCTAAATGAGTACCTGATGGCCCGCTGTAACTGTGCAGAATAAAGCTTTGCACTATAGCCAAGGGATGCACGCCTAAGCCCCTTTGGAGCCACACAGTGCTATTTCTATCTTGGCATTAAATAATGGACTGAAAAAGACAACAAAATAAGTCGGTATTGTTGCATTGTCGCTGTTCTGTAAAATGCAGAACTGCTTTAATTCCAACAGATTTTAACTGTTCCAAATAGCTGAAAAAGTCATAATTTCTCATGTGCATTTGCATTTGTGTTTGACAGCAGTGTGCTAAAATGTGAAATTTAGCGCACACACACACACACACACACACACACACACACACACACACACACACACACACACACACACGCACGCACGCACACACACACACACACACACACACACACACACACACACACACACGCACACGCACGCACACGCACGCACGCACGCACGCACGCACGACACACACACACACACACACACACACACACACACACACACACACACACACACACACACACACACACACACACACACACACACACACACACGCACGCACTGTGACGATTCGTGCACATGCACCGGTGCCACGGCGAGCCGGTCAGTGACTTTTTCTGGAGACGGTTGGCCGCGCCGTCCTGGCGTCGGGTCGCAGCGGAGAGACATGACCATATTTGGTTGTGGCGGAGAAACATGACCATATATGGTAACCGTCGACGGCCCTGTCGAACGACGCTTGAGTGTCCCCGTCATTATGCACCCCTCGAGAGCCACGGGGGAGTGGACAAAGGCGCGGCCACGGCTGAAGAAAGAAGCAAAGGCTTTAAAAGCGGAAGCCGACGGGAGGAAGGGGGAGAGCGATCGAGGCGAGTGGACGAGAGGGCCGGAGACGGAGCGAGGCAGAAGACTGGGGCTGCGCATTGACCTGAGCCCGGGGTCTAGCCGTCGCTAACGTTCGACCTTCGCCAACGCGCCTTCACGCCTGGCAGCTAATCCAACGACCAGCCGAGAACGAGGGCAGCACAGCCACGAGGAACTCCCAGCCCGGCCGCTGCAGACAACCAGCCATTCATCGAGCCCGTGCCACACCACGCTGACTCAGCCCCGGCGACGACGAGCCCAGCTTCTGTCCCGTAAGCGGCATCGAGCCAGATGCTTTAATTAAATCACTTCAAAATCATTTTGGAGTCTGTGCATCAATCTCCTCATGCCCAGTGTGGACCTAGGGCCATTTTAAGAAACTGGTTCATCACATTGGTGTCAGAAATGGGGTCCACACTTAAATCATTGTGCAAAAGCTGGACTGCACCCCCGGCGAGAGGAGCTTGAGGCACTGACTATATTTGGTCTAATATGGAAGAAGCCCACTCGAGTGCACAGCCCTTTGGGGCAAGCGTACTTGCATTAGCAAACATGGTGGAGAGATTCACTGGCGACGGTCAGGGGCCGTCTATTGTTGAATTTTTTGACATTTTGGAGCAGGTGTGCAAAATGGGCGGGTGAACGGATGCACAACAGCTGGGAATGGCGAAATGTTGCATGTCAGGGGCAGCACATGATTTTGCCTGGAGAGATGAGGGAGTCAGGAAGGCGGGCACGTTGGCTGAATTTAAAAAGCTAGCGTTTAAATATTTTGACAGGGAACCTTCTAGAGTAAAGCTCAGGCGGTTCCTCGACGCTCAGAAGAAGCCGGGGGAAGACGCACGCGCGTTTGCCTCCCGCCTTCGCTTCCTTGGGAACGAAACCCTAGCGCGAGAACCGGGGCCTGATAGTTCGAAGCAAAAGCACGCCAGAGAGCTGCTTCTGGAGCAGATGACGTCCCAGTTCATCACTGGCTTGAGGGATCCGGTGCGCAGGTTTGTTCTGTCTAAGGCGCCGTCTACTTTTGAAGGAGCGGTAGAGGCAGCTGTAGACGAGGAGCGTAATGAGTTGCTTGTCTCCAGTGAGGAGAAGGTGCGGCTTGTAACAGAGCCAAAAAGTGCAAGCGCCGACGCGAATGTTACTCAGTTGACCGATAGGCTAGACCGGCTGGAGGCGCTCCTCGCGGAAGGCCTACAGTTAAATAACAGGGGCAATTTCCGGAACCGTGAAAGGAGGCAGGTTCGCTGTTATGCTTGCAGAGGGTACGGACACGTTGCCAGATACTGTCCCGAGCTAAACCGCGAATCTGGTACGCCAAATGAGCAGCAGCGCGCGCCGACCAACACGGGGATGGAGCAAAGATATATTGTGCCAAAAAACGCGTAGAGTCCCCCGCAGCCGAGCCGGTTGGGGGGGGAAGCAGTAATAGCTGTGCTATTGTAAGCGTTTTTGGAGAATCCTGCCCGATTGCCAAATTCGTGGTAAACGGGGTCACTTGCAATCTGTTGGTTGACACTGGCTCCCGGATAACGCTCCTTAAGCAAAAGTTTTTTGATCTGCTGACAAGGAAGGGAGACAGGCAGGTGCATGAGGCCCGAGAATTTCCGAAAGTAAGATTCGTGGGCATCACAGGAGCTGACCTCGGCACGGTAGGACTGTACCTTCTGCGCTTCACAATCGGGAACGAAAGTTTTGACCATCCCAGCTACATTTGTTCCGATGCTGTGTCGTTGCCGGATGGTATATCGGGCCTCGTAGGTCAGGACCTGTTACGGCAGCATGGCATCGATCTCATATTAAGCCAGAACTGCCTTTCCTGTCGCGGGCTTTGGTCCCATTAGCAAATCGAGAGGCCGAGTACGTTGCACGAGTGGACTATGGGGAACAGAGCGCGAAACAGGGCTCGCTAACACACGCGGGCGTTAGTGTTGGGACAACGAGAGAAACAGTGGTGCCGCCTCGGTCAGAGATAATCTGTGTGGGAGCGATGTCAGCTCAGATTGATGAGGGACACATAGGAGTCGTTGAACCTATAGAGGGGGTCGCAATAGGACTGAGTGTGGCGGGCTGTTTGGTCACGGTTGACTCAAAGAAAAGGGTTCCCGTCCGCTTATGTAACTACTCGCAAAAAGAGCTTCACCTGCCGAAAAACAAAAACATAGCTACATTCTCCACGGCTGAGGTAGATGAGCAGGGTACCCCGATTTGCACTACGGGCCTCGTCAATGAAAGGAAAGGAAAAAGAGGGAACCTGCAGTTTGACCTCTCTCACATCGACTGCAAAGAGCGAGGAAGAGTTGAGGGTCTCCTACAGCGCTATTCGGATGTGTTCGCTGCATCGAAGCTAGACCTGGGAAAGTGCGGAGTGATTAAACACCGCATTACGACTGGCGACTCGCCACCAGTGTATTCCGTACTCACAAAGAGAGGAAATGGATAGGCAGGTTCAAGAGCTAATCGACAAAGGCATTGTTGAGCATTCCAAGTCGCCGTGGGGGGCACCGGCATTTCTAGTTGAGAAACCCGATGGTTCATTTCGACTGGTAATAGACTACCGGCGATTGAATTCCATTACAAGGATAGATCACTACCCGCTGCCACAGGTGCAGGAAACCCTCGCGCAGCTTGGGTCAGCCAAGTATTTTACAGTTGTCGACCTCGCATCGGGGTTCTGGCAGATCGAAATGGATCCAAACGATGTCGACAAAACCGCCTTTAACACCCCGTCTGGCCACTTTCAGTGGAGACGCATGCCGATGGGACTTGTTAAAAGCCCTGCAGTCTGGCAGAGAACTGCGGACGTAATCTTGGCCGGTTTGCTGGGAAAGAGGTGCTTCGTCTACATGGACGACATAATAATTTACAGCAGCACCTTTGCCGAACACTTGGAGGCCATTGAGGAAGTGCTGGTCAGATTGCGAGCTGCTGGCTTAAAATTGAAACCTTCAAAGTGCCAACTTCTACAGCGGCAGGTCAAATACCTTGGACATATCGTTTCCGCAGACGGCGTAGAACCGGAAGCGGGAAAGTTAAGTAGCGTCCGCGACTTCCCTAGACCAACTGGAGTTCGAGGCGTTCGCGAGTTTCTTGGCTTAGTCGGATACTACCGAAGGCATGTGCGAGATTTCGCCCGAATCGCAAAGCCACTGACTGCACTAACAGCAAAAAACATAGAGTTCGTTGGTCGGACGAGGCAGAGGTGGCGTTCGAAGAACTAAAGGAAAAATTAATAACCGCTCCCTTGCTAGGATATCCAAACTTCAGCCAGCCTTTCATTGTAGCGACTGACGCCTCGAAGTTTGCAGCGGGTGCAGTGCTGTCTCAGAATTTTGACGGCAAGGAGCGCCCTATCGCGTTGGCGAGCCGGCAATTCAGTCCAGTCGAGCAGCGGTACAGTGCCACTGAGCGGGAGTGTCTCGCAGTGGTTTGGGCCGTGCGGCACTTTCGGTGCTACCTCTATGGCCACAGATTCAGGCTAGCGACCGACTGCCAACCCCTTATGTGGCTTCTAAACGTGAAGGATCCGAGCTCGCGCCTCGCGCGCTGGAATCTGCAACTTCAGGAATACGATTTCGAGATAGAACACAAGCCAGGCAAGGTGCACACTAACGCGGACGCATTAAGTCGAGCTAACCTGGTACGCACCGTGAATGAGTTTTGTCCGGCCATAGATACAAACGATCTCCGCACCGAGCAGCGAAAGGACAAATGGCTAGAGAAAACATTTCATGCCATTTCTGGAAGGATCGCCCGGGATCTCGACAATTGTTACTTTGTTGACAACGAAGGAACCCTACGAAAGCGCACCCGGCCTACGCGGTCAGGAAGGAAGGCTAGCCAGGTGTGGGAAAGAGTGGTGGTACCAAAGTCAATGGTGCCGCACGTCTTGAGGGTTTTTCACGATGCCCCATACGCGGGCCATTTTGGAGTAATGAAGACGCAAAGGAGGTTGGAGCGCTACTACTATTGGCAGGGCATGCGTTCAGATGTTAAAGAGTACTGCGCTAACTGCCGTTCTTGCCTGCAAAGAAAAACTCCGAAAAACCGCAGGCCAGCCCCCCTTCAGGAATTCGAGGAAGTCTCGACGCCTTTTGAGAGGGTTGGCATGGATATCCTAGGCCCACTTCCGACTACGACAACAGGAAACAAATATGTACTGGTATGCGTTGACCACCTAACGAAGTATGCTGAGATAACAGCACTGCCCGACCAAAAGCAGAAACTGTGGCACGTGCCTTTGTAGAAACAGTGGTTCTGCGGCACGGCGTTCCGCGGCAGTTGTTAACGGATCAAGGGTCAAACTTTGTGTCGAGGTTGATGAAAGATGTGTATAACCTTCTGGGAATTGACAAAAGACAGACCACCCCTTACCACCCGGCTTGTAACGGTTCTGTGGAGAGGCTTAATCAAACAGCAAGCAAACTGTTATCCCATTATGTTTCGCGAGACCAACAGCATTGGGACCTCTGGATACCGTTTGCTGTTTTTTCTTACAACACGGCGGTGCACGAGAGCTCCGGTGACTCCCCTTTCTACCTCTTGTACGGTCGCGACCCAGACACACCGAATGCGGTGGTTGATGGACAGAGACGGGTGCCATACGGGTCACTAGATGATTATCGAGCCGAACTGACGTCTCGATTGCAAGTGGCCCATGACGTAACAGCCGAAGCATTACGGGAAGCAGCCGACAAAAGAAAAAGGCGGTTCGACACTAGGGCTAGGGCGGTTCCTTTCAGGGTGGGAGACCGCGTATACCTTGAGTGTGTGCAGGTCAAGGCAGGGCTTGCCCGTAAGTTAACGCCCAAATGGAAAGGACCCTACCGCATAGTAGAGCAGCTATCGCCGGTTAATTTTCGGATTCGGGAGATCGCAGGGGCCTCAACCGCTGTGGTCCATGCTAACCGGTTAAAGCAAGCACCAACATGCTCGCCTCTTTCTGAAACGGCTGCCTCAAGGGAACAGGAGGGGGAGGATAACCTTCGCACGGAGCCCGCCATTGTAAATAACCCTGCATTGCAGAAAAGCGGTAAGAGCGGCCGGCACAAAAATTTCAGTCCATGTGATGAACTGGAACACTTCATGCAGTCGCAGCTCGGAGGCGCCCTTCTCGAGGTGGAGGCATTCCAATCTGGCAGACGTACTCCAGCCGCTAGGTACTACCTCCGTAACCGAGTAGTGGACAGGGAGGCACCTCGCTAAGACTACATTTCCTTGTTTTGTACATTACAAGTGCGCTTCGTTTAGTTTCATTTTTTGTTCGTTCTCTTGTTTGAGATGTTGTACATACTGTTAATTATGGTCTTATATTGTGCACTCGAGTGGTATCTACGGTGAAGAATTGTTCTGAAACTCCGCTCTGGCTCGGTGCTCGTGGGGAAGAAAGGAGCGACTTGTGCGGGATACTGGCCCGAACAGCGCGGCGTGTGTGTGTGTGCGTGTGTGTGTATGACGAATTCCTAATGTTCAATGAACATTCCTTTTAAGAAGGAGCGGATGTGACGATTCGTGCACATGCACCGGTGCCACGGCGAGCCGGTCAGTGACTTTTCCTGGAGACGGCTGGCCGCGCCGTCCTGGTGTCGGGTCGCAGCGGAGAGACATGACCATATTTGGTTGTGGCGGAGAAACATGACCATATATGGTAACCGTCGACGGCCCTGTCGAACGACGCATGAGTGTCCCCGTCATTATGCACCCCTCGAGAGCCACGGGGGAGCGGACAAAGGCGCGGCCACGGCTGAAGAAAGAAGCAAAGGCTTTAAAAGCGGAAGCCGACGGGAGGAAGGGGGAGAGCGATCGGGGCGAGTGGACGAGAGGGCCGGAGACGGAGCGAGGCAGAAGACTGGGGCTGCGCACTGACCTGAGCCCGGGGTCTAGCCGTCGCTAACGTTCGACCTTCGCCAACGCGCCTTCACGCCTGGCAGCTCATCCAACGACCAGCCGAGAACGAGGGCAGCACAGCCACGAGGAACTCCCAGCCCGGCCGCTGCAGACAACCAGCCATTCATCGAGCCCGTGCCACACCACGCTGACTCAGCCCCGGCGAAGACGAGCCCAGCTTCTGTCCCGTAAGCGGCATCGAGCCAGATGCTTTAATTAAATCACTTCAAAATCATTTTGGAGTCTGTGCATCAATCTCCTCATGCCCAGTGTGGACCCAGGGCCATTTTAAGAAACTGGTTCATCGCACGCGCACACACACACGCGCATGCACGCACGCACAACTTTTATATTGAATAGATAAGAATGTCTTTTGCTTTAACAATCAGCTGACTGTAGGTAGCTGGGGAGGAGGTTGTTTACATATTAAAGTCACAGTACTGTGAAAATGCTTAGGAAAGGCTACAAGTGCAATTATTTTTTCCTCTGTTACCAATGCAAAAAACATTGCAGTGTACAATTTTGAATAGCTGACTAAAATTTTAAGTATGTAGTCTTAACTATTTGAAAAAATGTCATTATCATGATTATATTTATGAACGGTTGTTAGCAGCCTGTACTGTGGCCTGACCCGACCGAGAATTCGCAATAAGAATCGCGTCGTTGTTCTGAAATCGTGAGGGAAATGCAACTTTCAGAAAGGGCAGCGTTCTGTTATTTTGGCAAATCATCGACCGTTGTGAAAACCTCGTGATCGAACGAAGAGGAGTTCGCGATCGCGATTTGACGCGTATTTCGGTCTCTTGGATATAAATGGTCCGCATGTCGTTTCCCACAGCATCGCTTGAGATGATGAGGCTCTCCTGTGATGTTGCAAAGTTTTGTCACGAATCGGTTCGTGGCCGTTGGAGTCGGCCGCACCGAGATCCATGCCATATCACAGCCGACCACGATTATACCTTCGACGAAAATCCCGCAGCAACAAAAATAAAAAACGTTGACGCAACGGATGTCTTGAGTACGTCGCAATTAATACGGGCAATTACTACTTAAAGATATCTGCGTGTTTTGCTACAAGCATGCGTGCCTGTTCCGCCGCACAGGATTAGACGACAGGCACTTCTGGGCGCGCCATTCGGAATGCTGGGACCATCCGCCTTGCTCGCAAGCGCCAAAGTGATCGTGCACCTTTCCGCCCCACGTCCGCCTGGAGGCCGAAAACGAGCGGCCCGGTCGCCAAGCGGGCCTGGCGGAAGCCGGTCCAAAAGGATCGTACGACGGCCCTAACGGGAGGAGTGGAAGTTGCGACGGGAGTTCTGCGTGCTTTTGCACGCGGATTCCCGCGCAGTAGACAGCATGCCTTCCAATAGTGCTCCAGAATATCTTCTAGACCGCTGTAGCCCTACTGGACCCGGGAAACGAAGCAAGCCAGAGTCCGCTCCGCATGGTCCCCCACCTCCCATAGCAGGCGCCTTAAGATGGTTCAGTCCGAATGATTCGGGGTGCACGGGAAGATCCGTCGCGTGCTGCTGCCATTCTCGGCGCTGGGAAACGCTCACCGCCAAAGTCGCGCCCGTACGGCAGCCAGTAAATCGGAAGCTCCTTTCGTGTAGGCGTCTACTTCCGATGTTTGCTGCTATAATTTTTTGCGGCAAGCTGGACCGGTACTGGTACATTTTTCACGTAATATAAGGAGCATATGAGGGCACATGTGTTGTCGTTTCCCATTTGTTTTCTGAGCACGGGCCTCTTCAAGGTTCGTGAGCGATGACGCCGCATCCTCTCAATGAAATGGAAATCCGACCTCAGTACCCGGCAACCTAAATATCGCTAATAAAGTAGAGATGCACCAAATAAAAAAAAAATACACACTAATGCAATTATGATTGAGATCACAGTGCAGAGAAAGATATTTCTCAAGCAAGATCGGTTTTTCTAAAGAATTGGTAAGCGCATGAGGAAGACCGCACAGTTCTTCTGTCTACACCTAATTTAAAGTGTACTCAACCCAAGATCTGAAACCAGGAATTTATTGTTTCCATTTTGTACAGAGCGAGGCCATGACGCCGCATCTTCGCGCACAAGCCATATTTGAAGCTGTCCGGTTTGTAGGCTAGAAGTTGATCTCCGAGTGAGAGAAGCGGATGGCCTTTCTGCAGCCACGAGCCTTTTGTTTGCCGCTGCACCGCAGTTCTGATCGATTATCCACTTCCGACTACGACCTCCATCGAACTAAAAAGGGCCCCGCTGTCGCTTTGTGCCATGACATCCCTTCATGGCAGGGCCATCGACAAAACTCTCTTTCACACTACTGTGGTCCTATGCCGGCCTAGTTTTCTGAGTGGGACGTAGAGTAAATACATAAACCTGAAGGGTGTCATTGATCTTTTCGGCGTATCCTCTCTACGTCCTTGCACAGCGCCAACTCGCAATTGAACCTCCGGAACGAGGTCATTCGGGCTAGCGTCTCCGGCAGGCGCACAGGGTTTGCATGCTAAAACTGGACTCCTACTCTGGCAACAAACTTCTTCATGCGATCGAGAGGCTGCGCCATTTGGTTCTACGCTCATCTGGAATGGCGCTAATAAATTATTTGCTTAATAGCCTTAGCATTGGTCTGACAGATTTACGTTGATGTGTTCATTTTGCCCTGGTAGACCGTGGAACATTGGTTAAATTTGCATAAACAGAAGGAAAACTATATTACTTTTAGGTAGCAGACTATACGGCGACATTACATTGCTAGGATAGCACTATATATCAGTGCGCTAGTGCAAACAAAGAACAAACCTTGTTCCTTGATTGCGCGATGCCGTGTTCTTTTGCCCAAAACCTGAAAGTTTCATTGAACAGTATTTTAAATTTAGAGCGACGCTTGCGCATTAGTAATTTTTGCTAATGTGCATAGTGTAAATATTATTCAAATTTTAATTTAATAACGGTTCTCTGGCTGAGATGCGATTGCAACCAGCCTATGTACATAGTCAGCTCACTTAAAGTAGGTGCATTTTAAGCATCCTTTCACAATCCAGAGTGCTTAATGCATTTAGCCCTTTGTGCAGCAGCGGGTCAAATGTCTTCCACTTGTTTCAAGTGTCGGCATAAGGATAACGACGCTCCTACGTACCACATTCTTTCATTTGGAATAGTGCCTATAAAACAAGACATTCAGTGTGTTTCTTTTTATTTTGCTGACAGGCCTCGTCATTGTTTTGTATGTTTACAAGTGCGGGCGTAGAACTTCACCCCTCCTTGAGTAATCGAAAATACCTTGTGCCATGGCGAGCTTTGCCCATAGATGCTCTTGCGCCATAAAAATCTATAATAATCATCATCACAACTTGACGCAACCTGCATAAAAAGATAGAGAATTTTTTGTAGCTTTTTATTATTTTCCCCCAGGCAACCACATCCTAACACTTCTTGAAGAATTTTCAATTGTAACGAATGTTGTGTAATACGTTCAAAAAACTGAGCTAATGATACGTTCCATATCTGAGATTTTTTCACGATGTCATTGGTACGATAGTGTGCATTTTTCTTCTACAAAAATATTAGTTGAAAATGCACGAAAGCTATGTTAGGGTCCTTCTGAGCGAAATTCTGCCATTTGTATGCTTGTGAGACATGCACATAGCTTGCGTTTTATAAAGGGTTTAACGTTTTTAACTTGCGCATTGTGAACCAATGTAAAGGTATATGCTTTCTTAAAATACTGAGAAAGAATATAGCAAAATTTACAGTAAGTATTCTTTTTAGTTTATACTTTTGGAACAATGGCGTATCCCATATGCAGGATGCTAATGACGTCATAAACGGCTTTTATCATCAGCGCAAATCTCTTCTTGCTATGTGAAGACAACCTTGTAGCCGGTTGCAATGTGTTTGCAAATTACCGAGAACAGCATATCGAACAGAAATTGCTTCAGTTATATTTTCTTCACCGTGCAAACTACATCACCCTCAACGCTACAGGAGCCTTGGTAGGCAGCAAAGCGATCCTTGAGCCGGAGTTCCTGGGTTCCAACCTGACCGCGGCGGCTGCGTTTCGATGGAGGCGAAACGCAAAGGATCCCATGTGTTGTGCGATGTCAGCGCAAGTTAAATATCCTCAGGTGGTCGAAATTATTCCGCAGCCCTCCACTGCGGCACCTCCTTCTTTTTTTCTTCTTTCCCTCTCACTGTCTTCTCTTCCCTTATGGCGATGTTCGGGTGTCCACTGAGGTGTGAAACTCTTACTGGGCCCTTTCCTTCCGTCGAAAACCAATTTTGAATTTTCCAGTGGCCTTTACATCATAACTATGGTACGGACGTCCCACGGCGAACCACGCATGACTTCTTTCCGTGATCGCGTTAACACCCTTGGACGTGCGTCACGCTGCCGTCGTCTTTTTCAGGTGTGGTGAGCCCTACAGGGGGCTTCGAGGCATGCCTGATCATACCTTGCATGCACCTCACCCTTCGCTTAGTGCAAGTGCTGACGTCATATAATGGGTTGCTGGATCGCGAAGGCACCTCAAACCTTTCGAAACGTCTCTCGGGCGTCTCACGTAGCAGGCAGGTATGACAGTGTGATGACCCCCATAATGCGCAGGTCCACACGGGACGGAGAGGCAAAGAGACACCGTATGGCTCAGTTTAAACAAACAGGTATATTCAATAATTACACATGATTAAGATTATACATCAGAGGCTGGGGCGTCCGAGCTTACGTGCCGACGACTTCATGGGGGCGATGGAGTGGCTCCGGAGTTGGGCTCGAGCGGTTGCTGGCAGAAGCTGCACGCCGACGGGCTTCGGCGCTGAAGGCCCTCTTGGCGAACGATGTCGTCCTGAGCGTGCTTGCAGTAGAATTTCAATAGTCGTCTGTTTCTTCGAGGATGGTTCACAAACCCTTCCTCTAGTGTCGTTCGGCTTGGAAGATGAACAGGAGGCGAGCTTGTAGATGATGACAGCAGATCATAATTTTACAACATACATATACAGAGAGTTAAACTGGAAAAAGCAGAACTGAATTTACAAAAGAACAAACTTTGCGCTACTTTACTCATCGACCGGGCAGGTTAGTGCCTAAGTAGCATCACATTACATGCTAAGCATGGAGCCCCAGCTCAGACTGGACTGCATCCGTTTACATGTGCTTTTAAGCACTTGATTAACAGAGGACTAAGGGCGGTCATTTCCAGTGGCCCGCCCAAAGCATCAATTCTCCAATCCAAAATAACATGCGAGATGGGGACCACCCCTTGGGTTGGGCTTAGCCTCGAACCCAGAGTCTGTTAACAATACAAACTAAATAAACAACAAAAACGCCACCACTCTCTCTCAAGTGAGAGTATACACAGGCTCTCTCTTCGGAGCTAATTCACTAGCGCCTGCCTTTCCACATTCTTGGCGAGTACTGCCTGTCCGCCATGACAGGTGTCCGTCACGGCCCTTCTGGGAATGCGCTTTTGTTTACGAGGCACGGCGGGAAGCTGTGGGTGCCTTCCCGGCGATAGCCCACGTCGAAAGGGGAAGGAGGGAAAGAATGTTGTCTTCGCGGTAGCGCATAGCGTCGGCTGTGGTACGGCGCGCTCTGGCCCGCTGACAGCTCCCTTGTCCTGGAATGTGCCCGGAAATTGGGGAGGATAAAGCCTGTTTCCCCGCGGCGGCGGCGGCGGGTCCGGTTGTTCTGGTCGTCACTCAAAGAGCATGGCTGGGTAATTGATGATGCCGCTTGTCACGGCGGCGGGTCCCTTCGTCTACGCCGCGCCGTCGAACGTGGATCCTCGTAGCACACACAAAGAAATACCTGGGTTTCCGTCTACGCCGCGCCGTCGAACAATGTACCTCGTAGCACACAAGGAATGTCACACTCGCTCACCCTCCAGAAGAATGTTCTCCGAACATTTGAGTCCCTGCAGCTCCCCTTGTCTTTCAGAATCGCCTCGCACAGTGCGTCCGACAAAACACTTTTCGCTGCACTCAACACCACTGCACAACACCAATGCCTCCGCTGTCATAACTGGCGTCTCCAGGGGCAGCACTGATCTTCTTTTACAGATAAACATGAAACTCAGCACCCAAGCCTCTCCTTTCTAGTCCAAACTGGACGAAATAAATTTACCACAGTTACAAAGGAGCTCCCACTTCTAGCACGATCACGGCACAGACAAAAAATATAGATAACGAAAGGAAGTAGGGCAGGTTCTGCATGCGCTCCGCATGCTCTCCTGTGAAGGTGTTACTTAATGACAGAAAGGTTTAACTATTAACTCCGATAACTTAACACATACGCATATAGCAATGTTATGAGCTGCGGCATTACACAATTCTAACCAGTTCACAACTCCGCTCTGTTTACGCCATTAGTCCGACTTAGCTTTCCGATTTCGCAGCGGATATCGGCCTTCATGAGTCATACTAAGTAAGTCTGTGCCCCTTTGTCTGCTTTAGGACTCGCGAGGGCTCGTGGCAGGAGCCTCTCCTGGCGTTATCTGCGCGGCAACCTCGCGCGCTTCTTCTTCTAGCAATGCATGAAGTAAATCCGGTGGCATTCCGGCCGTCACCTCTGGCGCCTGCCGAACAAATGCAGGAGAGGGCGTTTCTTGCGAACTATCTGCGCGCTCCGCTTCACTTCTGTCCCCATCAAAATCCGCGCTTTCCCTTTCCTCATTTCGTGAATACTGAACCGGTGCCGACTTGAGGCGATTTGCGTGTGTCCTTATCAAGCGCCGGTTCACGTCTCGGACTCTGAAGTTTACCGGAGAAAGCTTCTCGACAACCTCGCACGGTCCTCTCCACTTCGTCTGGAACTTACGAGCTAGCCCAATCTGCCTTTGGCAGTTTTCAATGTACACGCTGTCCCCCACATTAAACGGCGCGTCTCTAGCACTGCGATCGTGCACCTCCTTCCTGCGCTTCGCCGCTTTCTTGAAGGCCTCCTTTGCGATGTCCCTCGCCACTTGCAAGCGCGATTCTAGCTCCACCTTATAGTCGTCCAGTGAAGCGTATGGGACACGACGGGGGCCCTCTGGCACTTCACTAGGCTGGTCCGGGTCTCGGCCGTAGAGAAGAAAGAATGGCGATTCGCCCGTGCTCTCGTGTGCTGCGGAATTGTAGGCAAACATTGCATACGGGAGCCACAAGTCCCAGTCCCGCTGGTCGCGCGAAACAAAATGCGACAGGAACCCGGCCACGGTTTGGTTCAGTCGCTCCACCGCGCCGTTGCAAGCCGGATGGTACGGTGTTGTCTGCTTCTTAGCGATCTTAAGCAGCTCGCAAACTCTCCTCATTAGCTGCGACACGAAGTTCGTTCCCCGATCTGTCAAGAGTTGCCTCGGGGGTCCATGTCGGAGCACGATCTGTTCGACAAATGCTCTTGCAACCGTGTCTGCCTTCTGATCTGGGAGTGCTACCGCTTCCGCGTATTTTGAAAGGTGATCGACAAATACTAAAATGTACTTGTTTCCGGAAGTGGTCGTGGGCAATGGGCCCATTATGTCCATACCTGTCCGCTCGAAGGGAGCCGAAACCTCAGGGAACGGCTGAATTGGAGCTGGTCTTCGTCCCTTGGGTGTTTTTCTTTCGAGACAGGAATGACACTTCGCACAGTAGTCTCTAACATCCTGTCGCATGCCACTCCAAAAGTACAAACGCTCCACACGCCTGCGTGTCTTCGCTACGCCAAAATGACCGGCGCATGGCGCATCGTGAAACGCGCGAAGAACCCTTTCTGTCCACGACCGAGGTATGACGACTCTCTCCCAAGCGGTTTTCTCTGGTCTCCCTTTCCTGGTTGGCCTCGTGCGCCGACACAGGGTGCCGTCTTTGTCAATGAAATAACCTAGCTGTTCGGGGTGAGACGGTGCGCCCTCTAAGCTTTCGATTATTCGCTTCAGGTCAGGATCTTTGCCCTGCTCTGTGCGTAATTCGGCGGGGTCGACTACGGGGACAAACTCATCTATAGCTGCCACGGCAGCTGTGCGGCTGAGTGCATCAGCATTCAGATGTGTCTTTCCTGACTTGTGCTCAACTTCAAAGCAGTATTCCTGCAGGTGTAGATTCCATCTAGCGAGCCGCGAGCAAGGGTCCCTGACACTCATCACCCATTTCAGAGGATGGCAGTCTGTGACTAGCTTGAATTTGCGGCCGTAAAGGTAGCATCTGAAGTGCTTTACTGCCCAGACAACGGCGAGGCACTCCCTTTCTGTAGCTCCGTACTTCTGCTCTGTGGGGCTCAGCTGTCGGCTAGCAGAAGCAACGGGATGTTCTTGGCCCTCGATAACCTGAGATAGCACGGCACCAACTGCGAACTTTGACGCATCTGTGACCATAACGAAGGGCAAATTAAAATCCGGGTGGCGCAATAGCGGTGCACTCAATAGCTTCCTTTTCAGGGCCCCAAAAGCATATTCCGCGTTTTCGTCCCAGCGAAAGGCGACATTTTTGGCTGTTAAGGCGGTGAGCGGCTTAGCGAGCTTGGCGAACTCCTCTATGTGCCTTCGGTAGTAACCGATCAGGCCGAGAAACTGCCGGACCTGGCGGACGCTAGTCGGGGATGGAAAATCCGAGACACACCTTAGTTTCTCAGGGTCCGGTCGCACGCCGTCAGCTGAAACAACGTGCCCGAGGTACTTTACCTCGTTTTTGAGGAATTGGCACTTAGAGGGCTTCAGCTTGAGACCCGCTCCTCTCAGTCGCACCAAAACCTGCTCAATATCGCGCAAATGGTTCTCAAAACTGTCACTGTATATGATAATGTCATCCATATACACGAAGCACAGCCTCCCCAGAAGACCTGCCAGGATAACATCAGCGGTTCTCTGCCAGACAGCAGGGCTGTTGGCCAGACCCATCGGCATTCTTTTCCATTCATAGTGCCCTGAGGGCGTGTTGAATGCCGTTTTCTCGGCATCTGCCGGATCCATTGCTATCTGCTAGAATCCCGCCGCCATGTCCACTACCGTGAAGTACCTGGCAGAGCCCAGCTGAGAAAGCGTCTCCTGTATATTGGGGATGGGGTATGGATCGATGCGAGTTACGGCATTTAGTTTGCGGTAGTCCACTACCAATCGATACGAGCCATCTGGCTTTTCCACCAATAGTGCTGGTGCTCCCCAGGGTGACTTTGAGTGTTCGACAATGCCGCGATCAATCAGGTCCTGCACCTGCCGCTCCATCTCCTCACGTTGGGAGTAAGGAATCCTGTACGCACGCTGGTAAACGGGCGATGAAGTGCCGGTTTCTATCCTGTGCTTTATAACGCCACAGCAGCCCAAATCCAGGTTGGACGCGGCGAATACTTCCGAGTAGTCGTTCAGCAAACCAGCCAGAGCCTCCCTCTCCCTGGATTTTACGTGAGAAAGATCGAACGACACCTTTGGAGCAGCCGAAGGACTAGCGTGCTCTACAGTTGCGAGTACCGTATCGGTGGGCTCACGTTTCTCTATCGCAGAGGTGAAGAAAGCCAATGTTTTGTTCTTGGGAAGGCTCAGTGGCTGCTGCCTACAGTTAACCACCCGTAGGGGCACTCTGTGGGCGTCATTAACTGTCACGAGGCACGCGGCTGCCTTCAGGCCATTGCTGAGAGAGTCGACCGGCTCAAGCACTCCCACGGCGCCGCTCTCTACATCTCAAGGCACAAACGCGTACAAAATGTGCTCCGACCAAGGAAGGACGACCGCCTCATCGACCAGCCTGACGGCAACCCGCGAATATACCTTCTCCAATGATCCCACTGTTTGACGGGTGTCAATATCGGTAATGCGAATCTCAGCCCCTCTCCTGTTCAAAAACGGAACTTTTGATCCGCCCGCATTAACCTCTTCCTCAGAGAATGAGACTACTACCTTCCCTTTTCTCAAAAAAATCCTGCCCTAATATACCTGACACTCCGTTTGGCAGAGACACCGTGTCTGGGCATACGTAGCAGGGGTGCTCCAATGCAATTCCGCCGAGAGAGAAGTGTAACCGGTAGAGTCCACTTATGCCAAGAGGATCCCCCGTTATGCCTACAAATTTGGTTGCCATACCACCAGACGCTTCCAACACCTCGCGGTCCCCCTTCCTTCGAAGCGTGTTAAAACTGCTCTCCTTAAGCAATGTCACCTTTGATCCCGTATCTATCAACAATTCCATGCAACAACCATTTAACTTGCAACGCACAACAGGGCATGCCTCGTCGGCCACACAAACTACCACCACCTCATCATCCACTGCTCCCTCCCCACGCTCCTCAGGCTGGGGAGGACTATCTAGTTTTTTGTCTCGGTATCTGGAGCCCCGCTGTAGGCTTGCTTAGGGCGTGTCTCGCCTGCTTCTCTTTGTGGCTCCCCACGGCGCACGTTTTGGCAGAACCTGGCGATTTGTCCGCGACCCTGGCAAGCGAAGCACACGATTTCTTCAAAATCTCGCATACCGCGCCTGTAGCTTTGTGGCGGTCTCCGGTTTCCAGCGAATGGGCGCTGTTGAGCGCGCGCTTCAACCTGGCATTCTACCTGCTGAGATAGCAGCTGTTCTAAGCGATCTAACCGCTCTGTCAAGAGAGCAACCTCAGGGTTGAGCACCGCTCTCTCTATGACGCGTACTCTCGCTGCGGCTGTCGTTAACGCCTCATTTTGTTCCTCATCCAATGTGGCCTCCACGGCTTGGTCGAAATTGCTCGGCTTGCGCGAGAGCACGAACCGGCGCACGGGGTCTTGCAGACCAGCCACGAACAAAGCGGTCATTTCCTCTTTAAGTATATCCTCCGCGTATTTCTTTTTTAGCTGGTCTCCTTCCTCCTCCCTGCTTAACGTATCGCGCGCTAAGCGCTGAAGCCGTGACGCAAACGTTCGCACGTCCTCCCCTACCATCTGTCCGGCGTCACGGAACCTCTGTACCCGCACGTGACGTGGTTCAGTGTCGAAATGCTCAAACGCGAGCTTTTTAAATTCTGCAAATGATTTTGTGGATTTTACCTTTTCGTCTCGCCATGCAAAATCATGAGCAGCTCCTGCCATCTTACACCTCGCCATTCCCAGCATTTGAGCATCGGACCATCCTCCCATTTTCCCAATCTCTTCTAGCATGGAAAAGAAATCGCAGATTGGAACCCCTGTCTTATCTCCCGTAAACGTCGGAATGACGCTTCCTAATGCCAGCATGCTTGCTCCGAGCGACGGCTGTGGAGTGGGTGCTCCCTCAGATACAGACATTTTTTTTTCTCAAGCCCTCCAGTGCCTCAAGCCTCTCAAATGGGGGTAAAAGTCCCACAATCAGTCCCGTGATTCCCTTTTGATTACAATTTTGAAGTCATGAATGTCACAGCATTCAGAGGACATTTGCTTTTGAGACCCCACTTCTGACACCAGTGTGATGACCCCCATAATGCGCAGGTCCACACGGGACGGAGAGGCAAAGAGACACCGTATGGCTCAGTTTAAACAAACAGATATATTCAATAATTACACATGATTAAGATTATACATCAGAGGCTGGGGCGTCCGAGCTTACGTGCCGACGACTTCATGGGGGCGATGGAGTGGCTCCGGAGTTGGGCTCGAGCGTTTGCTGGCAGAAGCTGCACGCCGTCGGGCTTCGGCGCTGAAGGCCCTCTTGGCGAACGATGTCGTCCTGAGCGTGCGTCTTCCGTACTGCTTCTCGATTTTTATATCCTCTTCTCCACACTCCCTAGGGTGAGGACGCCCACGCCGGAGGGGAAGGAGGGGGGCTAGGGCTTTCACTTGGGCGCACAAACATACCACCGCATCGTGGTCTCGCCCCCCTCACGTGTTGAGTCCGCGGGAAAGAAGGTTGTCTTCGAGGTAGCACATAGCGTCGGCTGTGGTAAGGCGCGCTCTGGCTTGCTGACAGTTCCCGCGGGTCACCGGCCTCCATTCTCCATCCATCAACTGACACTCGCTCCTCAAGGTAAGGCGCGCTCTGGCCCGCTGACAGTTCCCTTGTCCTGGAATGTGCTCGGAAGGGCCGCCCCTGGAACCGCCACGCCAATTGGGGAGGATAAGCCCGTTTCCCCGCGGCGGCGGGTCCGGTTGGGCTTAAAACCCTTCGTTCTGGTTGTCACTCTCAACGAGCATGGCTGGGTAATTGATGATGCCTGTCATCTGGGTCTCCGTCTACGCCGCGCCGTCGAACGTGGAACCTCGTAGCACACACAAGGAATGTACCTCGTAGCACACACAAGGAATGTACCTCGTAGCACACACAAGGAATGTACCTCGTAGCACACAAGGAATGTCACACAGATGGGGTACTAATGCACGTGCCTTCACTACATTTCGAAATTTCCTGGGCTTCCAATGTTTCCCTAGCCAATTGGGTTTTACCACGCCCTACAATCTTAGTACTATTAAGAAGGGGAAACAACCATTGCACTTCTTGCAATGCACTGGTACGTGTTCTCCAGTTTGTTGGCGAAGTGAAGAGGCATGTTCACCCAGCCTCACGTTTAGACACCTGCCCGTCTGCCCAACGTACACAGACCCACATCGGAGAGGGAACTGATAAACAATATCTGTTGCGCATGAGACGTACGGTTTTCTATGTTTTGTGCCAACCCCTGGTTCTCTTTCGCTCTCTCGATCTGCTAAAGCACATAGCATTGCCAGCTTGAGGGGCGTCAGAAACACGACGTCAACCCCAAATTTCGCTGCCACTCTCTTCAAGTTGTGGGAGAGCCTGTGTACATATGGCACAACTTCAAACTTCCTATTTGTTTGGTCACCTGGTGTGATATGACGTAACAGGAGCTCTTGTTTTTCTTTTAGCAGTTTCTTTCTGAGAGCATCTGCAACTGCCACAAGAACATCGGCAGGGAAGCCTGCTTCCTTAAGTCTCTCGACCTGAATATCAAAACTTCTTCCCATTCTGTGAGGGCATGACTTTATAAGTGCTGACCTAAAACATGTAGCTGCTATGCCTCGCTTTATGAGCTTCGAATGGGAAGAGTCGTAAGGCAGAAGAGCTTTTTTGGATCGAGGTTTTGGATCGAAATTGCGGGGCTTACGAACCTTTTCATAGTCCGGATATGTGGTCAGTGCTTGCTGTATACAGATGTATTTCTTTATCGGTTATCGGTTGCCGAGAGCATGCTCAAAAAAGCAGGAAAGTGGTACCAGACAACGCCGGGGCTGACACAGATTGGAGAAAAAAATGTGGCGGTATTAGCTTACATGCACACCATCGCCTACCAGCTCAAGAAAATTGGGGAAAGAGCAGGTGTCCATGTGGTGTTTTCCGCACCAGAGAAGCTATCAAAACTGTGCAAGAAGGTGAATTACACCGTTGCTATGAGCAATTCCAGCACTTTTAGGCACAGGCAACCATTTGTAGAGTGCCCGAAAGACGTAGTCTACTCTATACCTTTGCCCTGTGGCCGAGCCTACATTGGCCAAACGGGCAGATGTCTTAATGAGAGGCTCATGGAACATGGCAACAGCGTCATCGGGGCATCCCGTCATATCGGCATACACTGCCGTGATTTGCAACAGTGTAAGGAACGTGGTCCCTTTTTGGGAAGAACCACAGTCCTTCATAAGTGTGTCAGCAAAACAGCCAGGGAGATAGCTGAGGGTGGTGAGACCGCGGAAAATGGAGGTTCCTGTGTCAGCACTTCATCGCTGTTGTTAATTGATAAGGAACGTCGTGTATTAGTAATATCGAACTAGAGTATTGTTTTTTTGTTGTTTGCGTCCTGCCTTTTAGGTTTTAGCTTTATGCTTTTTCTTGTACCTACGATATTGTGTTCCGTTGTGGTTTGGCGCTGCTACCAGTGTTACATGACTTTCGTTTTCGTTGCTGCGCATGACCGCTGTACTCTATATATTTATTCGCTGCGTGTAGAAATAAACGTTGTTGAAGTCGGTGCTTTGTGGTGTCTCCCTTCTTGTCCGTGTTCGTCTTTGCGCTGTGTGATTAAAAGCGTGAAATATCAACTTTCCCAGCAACTAATGTGAAGCGATTTCTTTACCACTTCCAATACGTCGCTGCCTGCAGGCTACTGTCATTCCCCTTCACCTCCTCTTGAGCAACACTTAGTTTTCTTAACAAATTCTTCCATTGTTCTACTTTCAATACTTGATCCTCAATCACGCTATGGAATTCTTCGCCAGATTGTTTCTGGTTGCTGACAGTAGCGACAGTTAACAGACTATGACACAAAAATTTCTTTTTCACGAAGCCACTTTTTGACAGGCAATGTTGACGTGTAAAGTTTAAAACACAACCAATCGCACCTCCTGTTAAAAGTGCAACATACTCTCGCGGTGTGCATTGCACATCGTCTCCTTCACCAACCAATCCTACTGCATATCCAATATTCGCTCATCGAGCTGTGTGGCAGTAGTTAAAGAAAGATGTGAGCTGTATGCGTTGGCGTGTACAAGATTGTGGCAGAAACACGGCACTCGAGCAATATAGGTTGGCGTTTACAACATTGCTGCAGAAACGCGGCATTGGAGCTTAGCTGCCGGCGTAGTTTGGGTAGATTGGTATTTGAGCTTTGCCTTCATGGAGGTGCAGAGCAAAATTTGGCCGTGAGGTGGCTGATTTGTATTGCATTTGGATATGCTTCGGCGGCCACTAAGTTAATGGGCAAAGCGGGGCTACGATCCTCGGTCTAGGAGCTGAGGCTGCGCTGGTTTTGCAGCAATTCACGCAATCTGTGCTGGCAATTCTCTTCATTGCGAGTGACCTTTCTTCATATTCATTTGATGATTTCAAAGCCATTCCTTAATATTTGAACATGTGCTTGAGAAATTGACTCGAGGACGCAAGTGTGGAGTCATGAGACATGCAGCTATAACAATTCTAGCGCGCGAACATTTTAGAGTGTAAGAGTGCTTAGTTCAGAAGGTATATTGATGGAGGCAAAGTACCGTTCAAGGGCCTCAAACGCTTAGCGAGATTGCGCCTAACCTGTCCAGATGTTACCTTTTCAGATGCCGTTGACACAACACCCGCGAGGCACAGCGTTGATAACGGATGAGGTTGGCAATGCTCTAGCCATACAGCCGGCTGCAAATTTTTTGCGAATGCTCCAGCACGTGACATGAACTTAGAGCGCACGCTAGCACAATTAACGGCTTGAGGGCCGCGGCGCCGTGGGAAACTGAGGCCGCGCCTAGCCCTGTCTTAGTCGGTACTGAAACGCTGCGCATGCTTGGCGAGTTCAAATCAGGGTTCTAGTCACGGCTCATATCAGCCTTGACTGTTCGGCTAGATCCCCCTGGTAAGTTTGTTTGGACGTGGCAGCGAGCAGCGGGCGGTGGGCTGGCTAATTTCGTTGAAATATAAGACCGCTGTATTCCTCGGCAAGTGGCGGTATTCGGCGCTAAACTTTGTCACGAGAAGCCGAGTTCAATGGTTCTGCTCGGCGACGACGCCCCGAGCGATACAGAGTTGTTGGCTGAGCCGTAACGACAGGCTTGATTCTGCAATGCCCTTGGATTCGCGGGGGTTGTCGCACTCCACCGGAACAAGCAAGCTTGCACGCGATGGAAGAGTGATGTGGTCGTCGAGCACACGAAAACCTGGTCTTGCTGGCGCACTGCCCTCTTTTATGGTACATGGGGCAGAGATATGTCACCATGAGTTCGCGGAGGTAGATGATAGCACCATGTGCGCGAAGAAAAATAGAAGTCGAGGATCAGGACATTGGAGCATGGAGCCAGCAGAGCGAAGCAATATCTATCCTAACGGTGCAGGCGGCGAGCGACGTCACCACATGGCCGCCAGCTGTCCGGAGTTGTGTTCCGTGCAAGAGTGTCAGCACTCTTATCAATAGAGTAGCAAGACCACGACTAATAACGGAGAAATCTGCGCCGGGATCTATGAGGGCAGTCACATTGTGGTTGTCCGCGACGACTGATATTTCGGCGCAAATCATTTCACTTTCCGGAACGCGCGGAGTAGAAGGATCCGGAGCGGAGGATCTCGGTGTTCGCCAAAATGGGGCGTCGAACAGAGGCTGCTCTGGGCGTTGGAAAGTGGGGTTGAAGGGTAAAGTTGGCAGGCGGAGGATGCTCGCATCGCGGAGCGATGGCGGCACTAATCACAGAGGTCGCCGTCCTCAGTTTTCCCGGCGCGGATTAGAGAACTGCCGGATGGAAGGCTGGCGACCTGGGAAAGAGAACCGACGGCGCGACGGGTACCTGGACTTGTGCTGTGGCGAGGGCGCAGGGGGTACGTTGGCAGTCAGGTAGTGGTTGATGTCACGGTTCGTTCACCAAAACGTCTCCAGGGTGCGTCAGGTTAAATCCCTCGTACGCCCCTCCGACAATACGGGCAGTAGAGCAGAATAGGGGCGGCTTCACCGCAATGCAAGCACAAGAGCCGGTTATTGCATGTCCGCCACGCGTGCAGTTTTCTCAGGAGTTGTGCGTCAGAGAGAGCAGGTGAAGCCATGAAGGTTTGATGAGTGAAGGGGAGCAGGAGTAGAAGGGGGCAATAAAATGTCGGTGGTGCTGGCGCAGAGCTTCATAATGCTTCGCTTTACGTGGTGAATACTGCGTAGACGAATGCTGGGGACAGGGCATCTGCTGCTCCGCTCGGCGGATTTCGTCACGAGGGACATAGCTCCGACACCAGGGTGTTGCTCGACAGGGCGAAGCTTGTATAGCTCTTCGCGCACAATGCTCCTGACAAGCTCACGGAGAGCCTCACTCTCGATGCCAGATAGTGGCATGTGGACATCCATAGCAGTTATATTTGCCGGACGGCAGGAATGCGCACACCGCTGCCGGAAGGCGCACTCCACCACTGTCGCCTCCTGAGCAAAGCCGACCACAGGGCTAGAAGCGTTGCGGACAAGCCCTATGGAAAGCTGCTCTTTGACTCCTCGCATTAGGTGACATAATTTCTTGGCTCCAGACATGGAAGGGTCCGCGCAGTTGAAGAGCCGCGTCACGTCTTCTAGGAACGTGCGACTCTGTCAAGTGGTCGCTGTGCTCAGGCCTTCAGGGCAAATTCACCTCGCTCCTTCCTTTCGTTGGCTCCGATGGTGCCCAACAACACAACTGTCGCCGGAAATATCGCCAGGTGGTAATGGTGAACTCATGGTTTTCGAACAACATCTCGGCGCCGTCTTCGAGGGCAAAATAGACATTCCGGAGCTTTCGGTCTTCATCCCACAGGTTAAAAATCAACCCGGTTGTAGCTGGTGAACCAGTCCTCCCCATCTTCAAACTTGTCGCCATGAAACGACGCAAGAGTGCGAGGCGCATGCAGAAGCAACGGCGGGGAACTAACAAAATGGTAAATGGTGAGGCTTGCTGCAGTGGACGTCATTGCGCGGAGTGGTATCGTCAGAGGTCGGAACTCAGGATCCAAGTCTCGCAAGCAACGGTTTGCCTTGTGGACAGCTGTCATGTCCACGGGGTGCAGATGGGCGTCGGAGGCTGCCAGGAGCTCCTCGTACATCAGGAAATTGGCCAGCACCTGCATAAAAATGTCACCAACAGCCGGTAGCGCTTTAGCAAAAAGCACAAAAGGGCACGCCAGGACATGTACAACAGGCGCACTCAGCCAGCCCACGCGCAAGCCGGGGAAGACAAGGAAGTCAGGCGGGTTCGCACCGCACTGCAGCTCCAGTAAATGGCTAACACTTCGGCAATTTTTTACCGTAGACACTCCTGATTTAAAGGTAATTATAACGATTAAAAGGCTGGGAAAACTTGTCTCGCTCTGTGGCTTTGCCGCATATCTTCGATGATTTTCTGTGGCAATTTGGCACACCCACAGGCAGGGCTGGTTGTCACCATTGTCTGGCTGGGCATTAAAGAGAATTTGCCAAGGAAAACATGAATTAGGAAGCGGAAATCCGTTCTAGCACAGATGACAGTTAGTTCATGCTGACAATTGCAAAATACGGGTATTTGAGTGAATTAATTTAGGAAGTGGAAGTCGTTCCTGCACGCAATCTGCGGCCGTCGCCAGTAATCGAAATGAAGCAAATGCAATCGCCGACGCGTACTGTTAACATAAATTGCGCTTGCCAAATTTTTTGGGGCTTTTCAGATTTAAGACAAGTGCCTCCGGGACTCCTATGCAAATTTACGTAGTGGTCACAGTACCAGACTAAGCAGTTCTAAATTCACAAAAAAAAAGCTTTGTTCCCTTATTTCACCTGCCAAAGTACAGATAGCACATGTTCCATTAGAGATTTGAATTGCATTAGAGATTGGAACATTAGAAGTTGGATTGAAGGCTGGTACCCCCGCAAGACACGTCGTCAAATATTACGCAATAAGTCGCGTGGAGATGATTCCAAACTTGAATCTACCCACACTCGATCCTATAGAACCATATGCTCCTGGATGTCAGATAAGAGGGGTGTACACGCTGCGGATTGAGAGGGTTCATCGATCATATAATCTGGAAATGCCCAAATTCTCCTGGGAGGGCGCTAAATATCTATTCTAACGAATTTTGTGAGACCCTGCTGTGTAATTCGACCTTGACCTCCAGCTCCGCCTCGTCCGAATGGCTGAAGAGACCTCCAGGACTCAAGATCTCTCGGCCAGCATTTAAAGCAGTGCCTCCAGCCTTCCCGGCCTAGTGCCGAGGGGGGTGGCGTAATATCATTTGTGTCGGGCAATAAAAGCTCTCTCCTCCTCCTCCCGGGCATCGACTTTGGTCCAAATCGCCCAAGGGTAAATTTCGGGTTGAGCCGTAGCAAACGTTTGGATATGACCCGGGCTATTATTGGAGGTCGTCGTGTAACGCTGAATTATGGTTGCACATCGATTTTGGTCCAAATCAGCCAAGGCCAATCTCTCAATCTGTCAACATGAATCTGTTGTTAAGCTGAGCTTCTCAACGTTAATCCAAGGTGAAATCAGGCACGGAATGAATACCCGCCGCGGTGGCTCAGTGGCTACTAATCCGGAGTTCCCTGGTTCGAACCCGACCGCGGCGGCTGCGTTTTGATGGAGGCGAAACGCTAAGGCGCCCGTGTGCTGTGCGATGGCAGTGGACGTTAATGATCCCCAGGTGGTCGACATTATTCCGGAGCTCTCCACTACGCACCTCTTTCTTCCTTTCTTCTTTCACTCCCTCTTTTATCCCTTCCCTTATGGCGCGGTACAGATGTCCGCTGATATGTGAGACAGATACTGTGCCATTTCCTTTCCCCAAAAAACAATTTTCATTTTCAATGTTCAGCGACTTTAGCGTTTAGTAGAGCTACCGCTCTAAAAAAAACCCCCCTATAACTGCGGCCGAATCCACAGCACGAACAAGTTACAAAACAACGGTTTAAGACGCCAAAGTACCAGCGACACAAGAAATAGCGTTCTAGTCTAAGGGGCGACGAGGCCACTGACCCCGGGGTTGACGCAGTTCACAAAAGAAGCTATAGCGATGGTTGGAGTGGTGGGCACCGTTCAAAAGCACAGAATGAACGGAGAGAGACTTTTCCATCTCATATCACGTTCCCTCCCTCCGCAACTGCCTCCATGGGAACCCCCTCCAACTGAATTAGCTGGGACAGAAAGTGGTTCACGATTTTCATCGAGGTACTAAATGTCTTGTAAATTTTTGGTTTGTTTTGCATTGCGACATTTTCTTTGTCCTCCCTGTGGTTCGTTTCGTCCGTCGTACTAAAGACGCCTGCTTCCCACTTGCACTGCTTTCTTCACTTTGTCTGGTACTACGCCCCACTATAATCGAGTTTTATCGTCTTGAGGTATGTCCCCTGTCGTCGCGCAGTATTGTGACCCCGTTTACACAGTCCTCCACTTATATTGACCTTTGGTCTGTTGTACACTGCTTGCCTTTTACAACCCGCGCCACACCTCAGCATCACCTGCACCTAGCCTATGCTGAAGAGCTTGCGCACTATGAGCTTATTATGGAATCTCTAACTCAAGTGTTTCTAACCCTTTCACACGCCGTTCTGTTTCCCTCGAAAGTAATTGTTTTTCCACGTAAATAGCATTTACAGGTCATGAGAAAGGCACCTGGTTGGTTTTGCAGTGCCAAATACCAGCATTTAATTTTTTATAGGAACGTGCAATATTAGTGGTAAGTGTCATAATTAACAGAAATCTTGACATCCAAATTTCATGACCTATCTGTAAAACACCGGAAGCAGCGTGGAATCAATGACTTCTTCAAAAATCTACATTGCTTTTGAAAATGTGCTAGAGAGACAGAATATTTCACTCAGGGCGAAATGTGACTGCATAAAAAAGGCTAACGACGTGCTACCCCTATCACTCTTGCGCGAAATGCTGTTAACTGCATTCTCTTTTAGCTCAATAAACCACCTTATTTTAGAAATAAAAGAGGCACAATTCACACGAAACAAGCGCATCTATGTTAGGTGCAGCACACTGCCAGAAAAACCTGCAAATTGTTTTTGTACACAATATTGTACATTGCGTGTGAAACTGCTAATAGAGACTGTGGAATAGGTTCCTTAGCCTGCTTTAAACCGTACAATGAACTTTTTGTTTCCTTATTTAGACGCCGTTGGTATACTTGACAGCCTCTAAAACCACCCTGTATGTCCCCACTGTCTACTTTTTATGCAGTCAACTCTGTCAGCCCATTTGTAGGAGATTGCACTTCGTCATATATTATCGTCTAGCATTACTTGTTGACGCACCTTAGCCCAAATTCAATGTGCGTATTTTTGTGTTACTTTTTTACTGTACCATTTTCTGCACCTCTCTCCGTCCGTCTTTCACACTGTAATTTACTTCCTGACGAAGAGCAGAATGCCAGGAATTTCTAAACGGCGGCTGAATTTTGCACATTTGAAAGAAGGGTTTTTTTCTCTCATTTTACACAACTTGAATGGGGCTGGTGCTTACGGCTCCGCCGTAGCGAAGCTAGAAAGGATAATTTAAAAAAGGATATTTTGAAATCGTGCTATGACCTAGGACACAACACGAGCACTCTCAACAGTCGTGATCTGCTATGTCCACAACTGAAGGCTAGTTTAGTGTCCTAAAAGAATTGTAGGAGAAGGCAGTTGACCTCCTTAATAATTATTACGTTCTCACACTAAGTAAATATTGTCTTACCGTGAGTCAGTGGCACCACAGATAATGCCACCCCCTTTCCTCGTCATTATCAGGGAAATACATGAGGCAATGAGGAAAATCACCGCAAGCACCATACAAGAAACACAGCGGGGACGATGTCATTCCCGTTTTGTACATTCACGCTAAAGTACAAGCAGAACCCGAGACAATGTGGCGTGATTGGGTGACCTCACCACTTTCAGCCTTTTGCTCACATTAGTTAATTTGCAACAAAAACACAGGGGTCTGAAATGGCTTAATTATGGCTCTCTCTCTCTGAGAAATCGCTTTGATAGATAGATAAAGAGGAGGAGAGAAAGACAGGGATGTTAGCCAGAAAGGGGTTCCGGTTGGCTACCCTGCACTGAGGAAGAGGGATTAGGGGACTAAAAGGAGGAAGAGAGAAGGGAAAAAGGCATAACACACACACGCACAACGATGTCACAATTTGTCACTCAATCCAGTCGCTCTCAAGTAGGCAAAGAGTGCCTTGTATGCCTTGAGGGCAGTCCACTGCTGTGGCCACGGACAGAGGATCTTTTGCTCTGTTACTGGGCGAGAACAATAAAGATACGTTTATGGTGGCTGCGGACAGCGTTTCATGGGCGAGCCTCTTGGCCAGCACATTTCTCAGGACAGGTGTATTTCAGAAAAGTAATTGACAGCGTTGAGAAAATTTCCAGCTCCGTAACTGCTGCACTAAGTGCTGAGAACTAAGACATAGCCTTTCAGAGAGGAAGCCGCACTCTTCCCTTCGAAGTGCAGATTTAGAGGCTGTGAAGAGCACCACAGGTTGAGCCGAGATCAACCAAAATTTGCATAAGGCCTCTGAGCCGGTGTGAGGGACGCGTAGCTGGTAAGATGGGCAGACCAGACAGTATTTGACGAAACGACGCTGCGTTTCTGTGGTAGATAAGATCTTATGCACAGAACTGCCAATAAAAGCGCTCAGCGTTAAAATTCTCTTAACATGCACTATGAGTGTGGGCTCCATGTAAGCATGGATTTGAGACTACTTTCGCATAAGCAGAAGAGCTCACCTCGCTACCTTTTCCCTCAGGCGGCCCAATTCCAGGTGGCCTGGACCCCAGTCCACTGTCCCGGTGAGCCAGTTACACATGCTGCTCAGAGGCTTCACGTACACGGATATAAACGCTGAAACCTCGGGACTGTGGCCAGCAGCGTTTTTGCTTTAAAAACATTCAAAATATGTTCTTTCTTCCTGAATTGGCTCACTGCGGCGGACAAAAACGTTGACTAGTATTGCAACAAATGCTAAAGTCTCACAGCAGGTAGGACAAGGCGCACATCAAACGAAATGGAGCGCGGAAGGCGCAGAGGCAACGCAGAAAGCTAGAACCACCCATGTTCCCCTCACCGGCTTGTTTCTGGCCTAAACTATCACGATGACGACCTCGACGCGCAAGAAACATATGCAAAATGAACACCCCCCGCGCTACATGATTCATTTGTCAGCTGGAATATGGATAATGGCGCCGTAGTACTTACTACCGCACACCAATAAAGCAACTCAAGGAAGGGTTGGCGCTACCGTCTGTATTCGGTGAAAAAAACAGCAGTGATATCAGCTTTCACCACCGTGGTTACGCCGCTTCCAGAGGGGCAGTGTCAGTGACATTATGCTGAAGACCCGCAAGACTGCGCACTGTCGTGCCTAATGGCCACAGATGTCCCATTTCCCATACCACCGTTTCCGGCACGCACAGCCCTTCTGGCCGAGGGCCATCCTGATCCCGCCACCGGAGACGAATAATTTTCGAACCTGCAGCTACTCGCCGGCTGACATGTCTTTATGTGATGGCTAGGCACCTGAAAACTAGCGTTCTCGGTTACGCAGTCCGGTAAACAGCTCTCAATGTGAAATGATGTTGTAATCACCAACTAAAGAGGCACCGGCGTTCAGGCTTCTCTGTAGTGCACAGCGAGAGGCAGATGCCGCAATGATGACGTCACGCACGGCCCCGCCAAGTTTTCTGCGAAGGACCGGTTGCGCACTGACGATTTTATGTAGACCTAAGGCGTTTAACCACTATGCAATGCTTGATTCAAACGAGAGAGAGAGAGAGGGTTTATCGAGGTGAAAGGCAGAGAGGTTGGCCTGAATAATAAATATCTGGGCTGCTTGTCTGCACTGGGGAACGGGAAGCGGAGAAAAGAGGGTCACGATGGGGGATGATGATGATGGGAGGAGGCAGATGAAAAATTGCATAAAAAAGCACACTTTCTAACATTACAAACGCGAGGCAAGGTCCGTGTCGCTTAAAAAGCGTGAGAGCGCTCGCGTTGCCTGTGCATTCTTCAAACTGTCTGGCTAAGCGGCGAGGATCAAATCCTTCGTGAGGGTCCTTGTGTCCATAGGCTTCAAAGCAGATGCGAGCGTGAGTCTCAAGTGCATATATTCTCTAGCACGCCACATGTGGTAAAGTCCGGGGAGCCCGCTTGTCCTATTAAGTGCAAGTGTTTGCGTTTGAAGGCGATGTTTAAACTTAATCTATGGATTATGCATGCAATAGGGCGTGGTATTCCGCGAGGAACATAAAAGGTCATTGCCGGATCTAGCCGTTTAAGGCGGATGTGTCGAGTGTCTGGCAGGCCCCAGTATCTATGCCGTCGCACTCCTCATTGATTCCGAAAGGAGAAAAAGTGGTGTCTGGTCTACAGAACGGCCCAGCTGCACCCAGGCCACTGCTGAAGGCGCTCCATGCTTCAGCGTCGGCGGTCTCAATTCCATCGAGTCTGCAGTGTCCAGGGATCCACTGGACCACTATACGGTAGCCTTTTTCCTGAGCAGATGGCATGAGGCTAATGGTATCAGGAGCCAGAGCTCGGTAGGCGGTGCGACATAGGAAGCATCCCAAAATTTGTAGCGCATGTTTACAGTCAGTGAAAATGCACCACTCCTGAGGCGGTTCTCCGCAAATGCGCCAAATCGCTTCCCGAAGGCCCGCAAGCTCTGCAGCGGTTGAAGTAGGCTTGTGTCCTGAAATTAATCTGCGGGTCGTCTGCTTAGCGGGGATTATGAAAGCTGCTGTTGATGCCTTTGGTGACGCAGATCCATCCCTGTATACGTGCACACAGTTTTGTTATTCTGACCAGATGTAGGCAAGAGCTAGTTGCTTCAGTCCGCTAATCGGCATCACAGATTTCTGGATTATGCCAGGGACATGCAGGCATACTGAAGGCTGAGCCATCACCCTTGGTGGCTGCAAAGGATGATGTGGCAGGGCATAGTTTGATGGCAATTAGGATCGATGGAAGCGCAGTGCACGTGCAAAACTGCTGTCGGATCGCCGATCAAAAATCTTCGTCAGCGGGTGAGAGCGGCGCCGTGTAAGCGCGCGGAAATATACACGAAGTGGTTCGTGTGACAGGCAGATTGATACTGGGCACGCACGAGATTTCTCAAACGTGCCTTTGTTCGAGGCACAACGTTGGAATCCGAGACATATCTTGAGCGCCTGTTCTTGGACACTAATGTCCGCAAGCAGGAAATGCTCATAGTAGACAGTACAGGAAGGCTGTAATAAATGTAGCTTATATAGAGAGCATATTAAAGTCTTAGCAAGGAGCGCTCCATTGGGCCCCATTTAATGCCTGCTACGAAGCGAAGGACGTGGAAAAAAGAGTCTTTTCTTTAGCATATTTATATGCCTCGACCATGACAGATCCCGGTCAATGATAGTGTCCAAAAATCTCTGGTGGGAGACGTATGGTGTTGCAACCCCTTGAAGTGTTACCGGGTAGCGGTAGACAGACTTGCGCGTGAATGCGACCACAGGACATTTTTCAGCTGCTAAGTGCAAACCCTGACGTCGTAGGTACGTTGATGTAGATGACACGGCACGTTGTAATCTCGCGCGCATATGCGGGCGTGTCGGACCCGAAGCCCTGATGCAGATATCATCAGCATAGGCACTGATGTGAATGTGTGTGGGAAGTTCACTCACCGGTCCGATCAATGGCACGTTAAATAAGGCTGAGCTGAGAACTCCTCCCTGAGGGACTCCACGGCAAACCTGATGACGGGTAGCCTCTCTATCAGGCGTAGACATGTAAACGGACCGGCCCTTGAGGTAGCTCACAATCCACGAGTACATCCGGCCGCCAACGCCTATGTCGTCAAGGGCATCAAGGATGGCGTCATGAAGTACATTATCGTAGGCCCCTTTGATGTCCAAGAACACGGCAGCGACGAGTCGTCGACTGCATTTTTCATGTTCCACTCTCGATATTACTCTGTCATTCGAAGAACGTCCCCACCGAAGCCCGGTCATCATGTCCGGATAGAGAGCATTCTGCTCTAAAAACCATTCGAGCCGCGCCAGCACCATTCGCTCCATAATCTTACCGACGCAGCTTGCTAGTGCAACTGGCCGGTATGCGGTAAGCTCATAAGGAGGTTTTCCAGGCTTCAAAAGAGCAGCCAGGCGGCTGATCTTCCAGTGTTCTGGAACGATTCCGGAAGCCCATGCATCATTGTAGTAACTTAGCAGCACAGATCGGCCTTCCATGCCAAGGTGAGAGAAAGACGCGTACGAAATCCCGTCAGGACCAGGTGCAGATGCACGTCTACACAAGAAAAGAGTAGCTTCTAGTTGAGGCATCGTGAATAGCATGTCGTAGTTGTCGTCTGGTGAAGGTGGCACAAAAGCCTCGAAACTGTTTGATGCTACCGGAGTTGTGCCCATTTTGCAGAATTCTTCTGCTGCTACCTCTACACTATTACGGCGTTGGTAAATGGACAGGGCATGGAAAGGATACCGTTCCTGTGGGGGTGAATGCAAGCTCCTGGCTACATGCCAAATTAACAAGAATAAAAGCGCAACAACACGACACAAAGAAGGAGGAAACCGACAGGACAGGCGCTAACTTGCAACACTTTACTGTCTTCATAAACCGCCGCGTATATATCAACCACAGGGGGGGGGGGGGTAAAGACAGATAGGGGGGAACACAGTTTGAAAGCACGTGCGTAGAAAACTCGAATATGGCACAACAAGAACAGGTGATTCCGCAGATACTATGCCATCTCTAAAAACTGACATTCTTTTTTATACATCACGATCGACGGGGTGCTAACACATGCACTCCCACTCTTACATATTCTGTGCGCTTCTATCAATTCGCGTGCGATCGTGTCTTTACTTTTGCAGACTACACTTGTTTCCAGAACTTTTGCTCCACATGCCTTCTTTCTTCCTTCTTCTTTCCAGCAATCCTTACAGTGAATCGGTAGATTTGACCCGGTCCCATTCTTTAATGACAGACTGTGTTCTCTCAAACGGTCATTAATACATCGCCCCGTTTGGCCGATGTAAGTTTTACCACACATCAGTGGGATGCTATACACAACTCCAACCGCACAATCTACAAAAGGATTAGCATGTTTCGTTTGGCAAACTTTATTCTTGTCCTTATCCGGGTTAGTCATTCTGCACAATGCGGCGAGTTTCCTGGGAGCAGAAAAAACCACTGGCACCTTGTACTTGGAAGCAACGTGCTTAAGATTATGTGCAACTTTATGCGAATACGGGATCACAACTGGTCTAATTTTCTTTTCTGAGGTTCCACTTTCGTCTCTTTTTTCTTTTCGTACTTTCTTCACCTTTTTTAGTAAAGCTTCGCTGACTAGCTCAAGACCGAAGGTGGAAAGCCCGCCTGTTTTAGCTTCTGAATCTGGGCGTAAAAGCTTTCCTGCGCTTTGTGGCAACACGACTTCTTTAGAGAGGATTCCAGGCACATCATGGCGACGGCGCGCTTTACCGTTTTCGAATGCGTAGAGCCGTACGGCAACAGTTCCTTGCGGGCACGGGGGCAATACTTCCAGCATGCGCTTTCGTCAGTAATGGTGATGTCAATATCTAAAAACTGCAAGCTATTTCCCTTCGTGAGCTCAGAGGTAAAATCTAAGCATCCAGCGTTATTTTTAAAATCAGCTAAAACTTCTTCCACGACCCGCTGGTAGGACAAAGATGATTGTTTCCTTAATACAATTAAAAAGTCGTCAACGTACCTAAAACTCTTCAAAACACTGCCGTCAACAAAAGCACCTGCCAAGGCTTTGTCAATACCCGCAAGAAAATTGTTGCACAGTATGGGTGCCACACACGAATCAATACATATTCTGTTCTTCTGCAAATAGACCCGATCCTGGAACGAGACAGTCGTGGAACCCAAGTAAAATTCTAAAAGTGTCTGGAAGTTATCTACTGAAATGCCCGCGGAATTGTGGAAGGCAATTGGGCCATTTTCCTCAATGCAGAGCGAAACAGCCGCCAGCAACTCTGGTTGTGGAACGGAGCAAAAAAGATCAACAACGTCAACTGAAAAGATATATCCGACGAACTCGTTGTTACTCAAAAATTCACTAATATCAAGGCTGTTCCTTACAAAGAACGGATCATCTACTACCAAGGTTTTGAGCTGTTTCAAAAGATAGCGGCTAACCAGGTTCTGCCAGGTGCCTCTTTCACTGACTATGCACCTAAAAGGGACAAGTTCTTTATGGGTTTTGGCGGTAAAAAATACATCCAAATTATTACTCTTGCAGTCACGAACACCGTTTGCGAGCTTAATCAAACCCAGCTCCTGACACAAAGAAAAGGCTTGACTTTTTACCTTCCCTGGTTTCAGTTTTGTCGCCTTGAAATTTCGGCAAATGGCCTCATTCGCTTTTTCACCGAACATGCCCGCCGGCATGGCGACGAACCCTCCTTCTTTGTCGGCCTGCATGAGCCGAAGGTCATTGTTCCGGAAAAAATTCACAACACGCTTCGTTGGCGATCGAGGACGGCGTCCGGCGTTGGGAACGGTCCTGATGAGGCTATCAACCCCATCCAAGAGGCATCTTTCTTTGTCCTCTTCATCGGCTTTGTTGGCCAAACTTCGATTCACGGAAAGGAGCTCATGCTGCGAGATCTTGGGCTCTAGGCTGTACTTTGGACCTTTCTTGAGTATCCCAGCGATGTCTTCCGGCAGGCAGGCTCCTCCTAGAACTTGAAGCGCCGTGCCGGCACCTTGCGTTTTCTTGCTTCTCTTTGGTAACGCAAGAAGCGTCCTTCGCCACAAAAACTCTGTGGTCTGATCTGCGAGCTTTCTCATAGAGCGTAGCTTTACGACGGCGATGCTCAGTGGATCCCGGGCCATGCAGATGCATTGAAGCCAATCCCTGTACAGGCGAACTTGTCGCCACAACTCTGAACGTAGAATCCGGCACATTCTTTTCACATGTCCAAGGGAAGGCCTGGTGAACCCAAATAATGCGGCGATTTCATGCGGTACAAGTCCATTCTTGTTGCAGTATCCGAGAACCCTTGCACGGCACGTCGTACTAGCAATGTGGCTGATTACCACGGAGGCATCTGGAAGACTTGAAGGATTACATATAAAAGGGCCCACAGTAGAAGAAAGGTACTTCAGTAAAACACTCTCCGGGGCATGTTGGTTCATAGCTAACAAGAATAAAAGCGCAACAACACGACACAAAGAAGGAGGAAACCGACAGGACAGGCGCTAACTTGCAACACTTTACTGTCTTCATAAACCGCCGCGTATATATCAACCACAGGGGGGGGGGGGGGGGGGTAAAGACAGATAGGGGGGAACACAGTTGAAAGCACGTGCGTAGAAAACTCGAATATGGCACAACAAGAACAGGTGATTCCGCAGATACTATGCCATATCTAAAAACTGACATTCTTTTTTATACATCACGATCGACGGGGTGCTAACACATGCACTCCCACTCTTACATATTCTGTGCGCTTCTATCAATTCGCGTGCGATCGTGTCTTTACTTTTGCAGATTACACTTGTTTCCAGAAGTTTTGCTCCACATGCCTTCTTTCTTCCTTCTTCTTCTTTCCAGCAATCCTTACAGTGAATCGGTAGATTTGACCCGGTCCCATTCTTTAATGACAGACTGTGTTCTCTCAAACGGTCATTAATACATCGCCCCGTTTGGCCGATGTAAGTTTTACCACACGTCAGTGGGATGCTATACACAACTCCAACCGCACAATCTACACAAGGATTAGCATGTTTCGTTTGGCAAACTTTATTCTTGTCCTTATCCGGGTTAGTCATTCGGCACAATGCGGCGAGTTTCCTGGGAGCAGAAAAAACCACTGGCACCTTGTACTTGGAAGCAACATGCTTAAGATTATGTGCAACTTTATGCGAATACGGGATCACAACTGGTCTAATTTTCTTTTCTGAGGTTCCACTTTCGTCTCTTTTTTCTTTTCGTACTTGCTTCACCTTTTTTAGTAAAGCTTCACTGACTGAGCTCAAGACCGAAGGTGGAAAGCCCGCCTGTTTTAGCTTCTGAATCTGGGCGTAATAGCTTTCCTGCACTTTGTGGCAACACGACTTCTTTAGAGAGGATTCCAGGCACATCATGGCGACGGCGCGCTTTACCGTTTTCGAATGCGTAGAGCCGTACGGCAACAGTTCCTTGCGGGCACGGGGGCAAACGTAAAGCGCGCCGTCGCCATGATGTGCCTGGAATCCTCTCTAAAGAAGCCGTGTTGCCACAAAGCGCAGGAAAGCTTTTACGCCCAGATACAGAAGCTAAAACAGGCGGGCTTTCCACCTTCGATCTTGAGCTCAGTCAGCGAAGCTTTACTAAAAAAGGTGAAGAAAGTACGAAAAGAAAAAAAGAGACGAAAGTGGAACCTCACAAAAGAAAATTAGACCAGTTGTGATCCCGTGTTCGCATAAAGTTGCACATATTCTTAAGCATGTTGCTTCCAAGTACAAGGTGCCAGTGGTTTTTTCTGCTCCCAGGAAACTCTCCGCATTGTGCCGAATGACTACCCCGGGTAAGGACAAGAATAAAGTTTGCCAAACGAAACATGCTAATCCTTTTGTAGATTGTGCGGTTGGAGTTGTGTACAGCATCCCACTGACGTGTGGTAAAACTTACATCGGCCAAACGGGGCGATGTATTAATGACTGTTTGAGAGAACACAGTCTGTCATTAAAGAATGCGACCGGGTCAAATCTGCCGATTCACTGTAAGGATTGCTGGAAAGAAGAAGAAGGAAGAAAGAAGGCATGTGGAGCAAAACTTCTGGAAACAAGTGTAATCTGCAAAAGTAAAGACACGATCGCACGCGAATTGATAGAAGCGCACAGAATATGTAAGAGCGGGAGTGCATGTGTTAGCACCCCGTCGATCGTGATGTATAAAAAAGAATGTCAGTTTTTAGATATGGCATAGTATCTGCGGAATCACCTGTTCTTGTTGTGCCATATTCGAGTTTTCTACGCACGTGCTTTCAACTGTGTTCCCCCCTAGTTGTGCTGTATTTACTTTCGGCGTGCCGACGGACTGCGCGTAGTCTTTCGAATTCAACGTCAATTGTAGATTCTGGCGTAGACGCACATATATACCCCGTGGTCTCACCGAGAGAGGACGTAATCAGGTCTTCTATTTTAGACGGTGTTGTGAGGTCCACACAGGAAGTCTCCACGGACGTCCTAAATGCAGGCAAATCTGTATATCGCACGCGAGACGAGGTTGTGGGTGAGTACCACTTGACGCATACATACGTTGGAATGTGGTCACTCCCATGTGTTTCCAAGTCACTGCACCAGCTGACGTAAGACTGCAGACTTGTTGAAACAAAGGCCATATCTAAGCAGCTGCTGTGCGACGTGCCACGCAGAAACTTCGATGAGCCTTCATTGATATTGACGAAATTCTGGGAGTGCATAAACTCAAGCAGGTTCCTGCCTCGGTTATTCATAACAGCCCTGGCCCACTGAGGGTGATGAGCATTAAAATCGCCCATTAATATATGAGGAGCTGTGCAACTCTAGGCAGCTAAATATTGGTACCAAGGATCAACAGGATCTCTAGGGGAAATGTAGGCACCAATTATCGAAAAGACCCGTCCTTTTAGCGTGACTGTCAAGCAGATGTAATGGTTTGTTTTGTGTGGCTGTAGGGCTTGGCGGACGTGCGCAATGTCTTGGCGTATGCACACTAACACTTTGATTGTTTCGTCTTTTTCGCGAGACCACAGCAGCACGTACTCAGAAAGGCGGAAAGGAGACTGCATGTAGGGCTCACATAACAAAAACAGGGAAGCGGTACTTATTTACGTGTTGTCGGAAGTCGCTCGGACGACCGCGTAGGCCTCAGGCATTCCTTTACACCACTACACTACGGCGCACGTGGATCGTCACAGAGGAGGTGGGTTTTGGCTGTGCCATAATGAATTACTGCAATGCCACCAAGAGCGGCTCAAGTGCATTCAAAAACTGCACAACAATCCTTGCAGTCGGTGTGTTAATGCCTGACAGCAGCACGAGCAATGAACACACAAGCCTTTTTACCATGATGCTCACGTCCTGACCTTCGGGCTTGCCAGCAGTGTTAGCTACAGTGGCAGCCAGTCTTGGTCTTGCCGTGGCGATGTCCTTGGATGGCAGGGCGGGCCATTCAGCATCAGAGGAAGCTAACAACACAAAAGCTTCAGAATGAGCCCCTGCGGTAACATGGGACACTGCCGCAGGCGTCTTGTTATCGTTTTTAGGCTCATGCTGCTGTGCCGGCTGAGCTGATACTTCCTGCGACTTTGGTGCAACTGGACTAGTATTGTGTGGATCCGGACGACGCCTCCTGGAACGATGTTTGCGGCGACGAATACGCGCAGCCGCTTCTTGGTGGGGCGAATTTTCTTTCGCCATCTTTTTCAGGATGAGCCTTTCGTTTTCCATCTTAGGGCAGTCCTTAGCTGTCGCTTCATGGGCACCCGAGATGTTGGCGCACTTTATATTCTCCGTCGTGCAGGTGCCATAGCGGTGCATCCCGCCGCATCGACGGCAGGATACCTCATTTTTGCAAACAGCACTCACATGACCTATCTTGTTGCACTTGTGGCACTGAACAGGGCTTGGAACATACAAGCGGACAGTATGCCTCACATATCCCACCTTGACGTGGGATGGGAGAGCGCCAGTTTCAAAAACTAACTTGACACACTTGCAGCGGCCGAAACGATGAATGTCAAATATCCGGGTCGTAGATTTAATCAGCGTCCGGATGTCCTTGTCATCTATCTCCGCATCAACATCAGTGATAACTCCAGTGGTAGTCCGCTTCCCGTGAGCAACGTAGGAGCGGACCGCCATGCCACCGAGGACACTAGTTTCTTACAGCTTTCAACTGACGCCTGAGATTTAACATCTACTGTCAGGACATTCGTCCATACATTAATTCTGACTTCACAGACTTGTCCCGGAACCATCCGGTTGAAAAATTGGGTTAGCCGCTGTCTGTTAATGGTGTTCAGAGTAGCCGTCTGCGTTGTAGGAACGGAGGCCCCTGAGAAAACTCCTGGCTTGTCAACCGTCCTCGTAGGCAACTCACCCGCTATTGATGTCCGGCGCAACTTCCTCTTCAGGCGGCGTGACTCAACAAGCGCGAAGCGGCTGCAGTACCGTGGATTCATCAGACGAATCTGGAAGCTCCCCATCTGCGAAGTTCGCGGCACTGGAGATGCCAGCTGGAAGAGCTGCAGTCTTTTCGACAGCGACGACGGGAGGACGCAGGCGATGTGCGCCCGCCATCCCGAAGGATTACGCGGACACGATTCGCGCACAAAATAAAAAAACTGCAGTAAAGTGGAAGAGCTCCAAACAAGGGACGTCCGGTACCACCAAACATTTAAAAAAAAGACATAAGCAACACTTTAATACTTAGGTGATCTTAGCGCAAAAAAGTGGCTGTTACAAATATTAAAGCTTAAATGGTTTACGATTTATTCAGAACCTCCCGATACTTACTTAGACAAAGTACACTTCTCAAAGTTTCTGCCACCTTTAAGAAATAGATATTTGTGTAAATTTTAAACAAAACATAAATATGTGTTCCGTCAATTGGCGCCGCTTTGCTTTGTATCACAAGCAAATAGAGACCCATGTTGGTTCGTTTATTACGAGCTAATCCAGCGATTACAAAGATTAAGCTGGTCATTGATTCATTCGCACCAATGTATCACACTTTGACGCGTAGTTCGCTATTTATCTTCAGAATTTTCGTTTTTCTTCTTCTGTAGTTGATGCAGGGCAAGAAGGCCAAAGAGTCTGGTTTGGAACAGAACATACCAGCGGTTGTTGTTTTACAAGCATGGACGAAAGTTCGTACAAAACTGACGCAGTGGTTAGAACTTTCATCATCAAAACAATAGGACTGGTCTAATACGTGCTCGAAGGAAAAGGGAGCGTATTGTTTATTTCGAAATGTACATGACACTACCCTTATAAGAATTTCTTCGGAAAGTCTATAGACTCTTCATAGACTTCTCCCTGTATAGTCTGTAGACTATCTATGGGCAACCAAGAGAACAGTCTATATGAAAGAGAGGAAGGCGAAGACGTTGTTCGACCTACTGTCGCCTCAGTCGTTTCCTTTGCCTTATTTACCTAGTTTTATTTGAATATTGAGGACGGCAGCATCTTCAAGGCGGTACTGTCACTATGGGAAGAGTACGGCTGCTCCGGCGCCGGGAAGCCTAAAGGGACCGCGCCAATCTAAGGAGGCTGGCTCGGAAGAAGTGGCCATGGCTTCCCAGATTGTGGAGCGACCAGAACATGGAGGCGACCACCCGTCCAGCGAGACCTCATCGTTCAGTGGGGATGAGTCAACGATCGTAGACGGTGACGAGTAAGTGGCCGATACGGCTGACGTGGACAACGAGGGCTTCAAGCTGGTGAGTCATCGCAAGCAACGAACGGTGGGGACCCCGGTAGTGGTTGAGGCCACAGAGAAAGGGATTGATTTAATAGAGAGGAATCCCATCTTACTTTTCGCGGCCATTCAATCACCGCTGGGATCACCTCCGATTCGTAGTCGGTTCACCATGCACGGGGCTCTTCAGCTGGATGTCTCGATGGAAGAGCAGGTTCACAAGCGCCTGCAGAGCACTCAGATTTTTGGCATCAAAGTTAACGTGCGGTTGCCCCATTCCTACATGAATAACACCTGTGTTATTAGGGTGTACCAAAGTGGTATTCAGAACGCGACCTACTTGATCATTTGGAACCACAAGGTGTTCTGAACGTGAAACGACTTGGGCGTCGTGTGGAGTCACCAGGAAAATAATAGGCTGCGACACCTACCAACTCGATCGGGCAGACAAACGCTACAAACTCAGAGCGCCCAGAAAAAATTGATCTGAAATTTACAAAACACGCAGTTGCCGGTTTTACTGAAGCTCCTCCACGGTGTTTTAGATGCCAACGGTTTGGGCACGTGGCCAAAGTTTTCACAAAGGATCGACGCTATTAGTGGTGTGGAGGCGACCACGACATTAAAACCTGCAAGGCCGATTTTGCTTGCGTCAAATGCGGTGGTGATCATCCAGCGAGTTTCGAAGGCTGCCCCTTTCGTGTCAGCGCTCTGCACCGTGTAATATTCTTCATTGTTGGTCCCAAAACCCAACAGACTGAGACGCCTGTCGCAGGATTAGATGAGTTCCCAGCGTTGGAGTCTGATGTTGTTGCGTTACCCAAGAATGTCCTTAAGAGACCTGAGTCCAGCAAGACGCCAAAGTTCATTGCGTGCGAGTCGGTTGTTTGACCTCCAGCAAAAAGTGTCAATGTTCCTGAGCGACCGGGTCACAGCCGGACTCGACGCCAAGGGGGACTCTCATATCCACAAGTGACAAAAAAATAGCTACTGCGGCCAAGAGTGTGTCCCCGTCGGCATCTTTTGTCGATGTTGTGAGTGCGTTGCGCAAAATAAGGGGCTCAAAAATCAAGGTATGTCTGACCTTCTTCATGCTTTGTTTGGGGCCCTGCGTTCACATGTTTCAGTGATGGCGCCTGGTAACCTGAAGAACTTCCTACAGCTGGTGCTTTCTTTTGAGTCCCTAATTAACACCTTCGCAGGGAACATCCTTGCGATCTAATATGGATTGGGTTGAACCTTGTGGATCTAATATGCAGCGAAAAGTTCCGTTTATATTGCAATGAAACTGCGCTGGGATTTTAAGTCGGTTAGCAGAACTAAAACTATTCTTGAAAGAGACTTGTGTTCCAGTATTGGCCCTGTCACAAGCTGACCTGCCAAGCGGGTGACGTTTGACTGGATATGTCGCCCATAAAAACTGCAGCATAAAGCCATTCCCTGCAGGAAGTGCCGCGCTTTACATAAGGAGAGGAATTTCACATGTTTCTCTAAGCGTTGCCGATCTCTGCACGGATGACATCGTGGTAGCGGCTGTGAGAATACAATTCGGCTTTCGAACGCTTTCTATTCCATCCATGTACGTGTCCCTGCGGAAGAAGGTAGCATTGGATTTGTTTCTACAGCAGCTCTGCGACCGCTGCCCAGCTCCTCAAATCATCTGCGGTGAATTCAACGCCCATCATGCCGTATGGGGTGACAGGAACACGGATTCTCATTGACGCAAACTCGTAGACGTTATTGGCAGTTTGGACCTGTGTGTTGCCAATGACGGAAGCCCTACTTTCTTCCGGCCTCCAGCCTCAGCGACAGCTATAGACCTGACACTGCATTCACCTGACCGCATGGGAAGTGATCACTATCCGATTTTTGTGTTTGCTGCCGGCTTTCGTATGCATGGTCCTAAAATTAGCAATGTGGTCAACTAGGACAAGCACAGATATCACCTGGAACGTGTTTCTGGTGATGTTATCGACAAAATGATTTCTAGTAAGCTGGCAGCAACTACAGCGGTCAAGTTACTTGATCATTTTGCGGCCCCTGATTTAAAACTCGGGAACCTTTGCGCAGCGAGAAGAAGGGCGGAGCGCAAACGCATGCGGAAGAAGGACGACAGGGAACTGAAGACGACCTTCAATAGACTGAATTCTGCAATTAGACGGCACACGAACAAGCTGTACCGGTCTCAATGGGCCTCATTCTGAGCTAGTCTGACTCTGTTCCCACTGATGACGAGAATATGGCGAGTTATTGGCAACCTTGCTTGAAAATCTCGCCCTTCGAAGCCTTTTGAAAGTCTTGCATTACGCAAGGAAAAACCTATTGCGTGCTTGGCAGAGGAATTTGCAGACACACTCGTACGTGCTAATTCTGGAATAGATAAATATATATACACCACCTGCTTCCTCGAGGTCTACCATGGACGTCCCGTTCACGCTTTGCGAGCTTCAGACTGCGCTCAGGGGCCTGCGGCGCCGGTGTGCACCAGGTCCCGACGGCATCACCAATCAAATGCTGAATAATCAGCCCTTGGAACTCAGGAAAAAGCTCCTCAACTTCATCAATCGAGTTTGGGAGACTGGCGATGTTTCTCCGTCATGGAAGGAGGCTCATGTAGTTCCAGTATTGAAGCCTGGCAAAGACAGGACGGACCTTGACGCGTATCGCCCCGTGTAAGTGACCTCCTGTGTAGCTCAGTTGATGGAGAATCTGGTAAATGAACGTTTGCCGTGGTGGCTTGTGTTCAGCAAGACACTGCCAACATGTATGACAAGATTCCGCCGAGGTCTTAGTGCCCAAGGTATCGTGTTAGACTTGGTTAGTCACATTGAAAACCAGAGAGCTTTCGGCCTTTCCACCTTAGCCATTTTTCTTGACGTTGCGAAAGCTTATGACAACCTGCTTCAGAGCTCAATTCTAAACAGCTTGAGAGACATGGGCATAAAGAGCCATATGTTAAGATTCATTTCCAAGTTTATGAGTGATAGCGTGGTTCGTGTACGATTAGGAAATACCTAAAACACCGAAAGGGTTCTATCAAGAGGTGTGCCTCAAGGAAGTGTTCTTTCCCCCACGCTCTTTAACGTCGTAATGGCTGGCCTTCCCGATTCGTTGCGAAAAAATTGCAGGCATGTGCGTATGCCAATACATGCTGACGGCATCTGTATTTGGATTCCTGGCTACCAACACAAGCGATTAGCCCTAATAGCTCGACAGGCTCTACTTTCGGCACAAGCTTACCTTCAAGGTGTAGGATTGTCTCTGTCAATGGAAAAATCCGGCTTTGTTCTGCTTCCAGGTGTAGGAAGACGTCAAGCGCGGTTGAAGATAGACCTCGGTAACTCTTCCATCCGTCAATTCAACCACACGCGTTTCCTGGCCGTCATTATTGACCCCCGAGTACAGTGGTGAAAAGCTGTAGACACGATTGTTTCATCTATATCTTCGCGTGTCAATGTAATCCGTAGAATTGCACGTGAGCAATGGGGAAACCATACTTCTTAAAATGTCATACTTCATAAAGCACTGGTGGCCTGTCGCATAATGTATCAGCTACCTCTAATTTCCCCCTCGTCATCACAGCGTGAACGCCTCGAAGTTGTCCACAGAAAGTGCCTAAGAGCCATTGGAGTTCCTCAGGTGGCTGCGAATAAGGGAGTACTACATGAGTCTGTCGAAACCACTTAGCCTGGGCGCTTCTCAGAGACTACTAATGCATCTTGGCCGCCTAGGAGAGACGGTAGCTGGGCGATCCCTTCTCCAGCGGCTCTGCAAGAGATATGAGTCGAAGGCTTCCTTGGCACTCAATACTCTTAGTTCTTTAGGCCTTAATGTTCGAAGGCAAAGTAAACGGTTGAAACCCCCCTGGTTTTTCCGACCCACGACTGTAAGGCCACAATTCCCCATGTGAGCGCAAAGCGCAGCTCTCTTTGGTCAGCAACACGTTAGCCCGTACTTGAACATCTGGAAACAGAGTATGCCGGCCATCTTCGAATTTTCACGGATGGTTCTGTGGACAGGGTCAAACAAGCTAGCTCAACGGCTTTTTACATTCCTTCTTTGGACTGTAAGTGGTCCGTACGCTTTACTGCTGTCGTATCCTCCACAACGGCTGGACGTTGCTATTGAGGCAGCTTTACGGAAGCTAGGGTCTTGTCCGGCTGAACCCGTTGTCATCAGAACTGATTCAAAATCTGCCCTGCAGAGGTTAGAGCTTGAATTCCCTACTGGTGCCTTATCTATATGGTCTCTGCTCTTGGTGCAGCATCTGCACAGCAGAGGCTTTACTCTGTATTTCCAATGGGTGCCGGTACACATAGCAGTAAACGGTAATGAGGTGGCAGACAATCTCGCCCATAAAGCTCTCTCAAGAATTCCATCAAAAAATGTACTTCAAGATGGAAAACGTCTCCGCAGGGAAACGTTGCTCGACCATTTCAGTACCCTGTGGAGTGCGCCCCACAAGACGTGACCAAGGGAGTGAGGTCCCAGGCGACTCTACTACGTCGAATTCGCGCGGCCTCTGCTCGCACTCCTGCCTGGATGCATAAGACGGACATAGCATCGTCTCCGCTTTGTGATTTATGTGGTGTTTGCGGGGATATCGAACATTATATTATGTACTGCCCAAAGTACAACGCAGAAAGGTATGTGATGTTCGCTTCCTTCAAGAAGACAGGAATCCGTCACAGTACATTTCAGGATATATCTTCCCGTGTGGAAACCAGACATGCAGAAGGGAGGCTGCACGCCTTCTTTTAACATTTCTACAGGACACGGACCTTGTTTATAAATGGTGGCAGCAGGAACGGACTATGGTCTACTGCGTTTGAATGTGTGCGTAGATGTCTTCTAGAGTGGACTTCGTTATACTGTGAGTGAATGTGTGTATGGATTGTGGCACTACAATGGCCTATGTTCTACTGTGACTGAATACGTTTATAGATGGTGCCTTCTGGAGTGGACTGTGATGTGGACTGTGTGGAGTGATTGTGTGCATAGATGGTGACTGTGGGAGAGGAATGTGTGCTATTATAAGAGACTGTGCGCATAGCGGGGTAGATGCGACAGGCTTAAGGACATTATTAACATAGAAGGGACGCTACGGTGGAGCAATTGCCGGCAGAATAAGCAAGGCTAACACCTCAACTCAACTCAACAGTGTATAGGCCATACAAATCCTATAGGCAGTCTATGGAGAATATTCAGATTTATATCTATATATTTTAGTAGAGTTACAACTTTAGACAATCTATAGGCCACAAATGGACAAAAAGAAATAATTATAGGAAGGAAATAGAGTCTATAAGATGTCTATAGACTCTCTTTAGACCATTTTTGTAAGGACAGAAGCGAGAAAATAATATCATATCGATGAGAAATGACACTGCACGAAAATAGCGATCGAGTATTAGGCTCAGTATTTTGAAAAACACTTCTTGCAGCATTTGGGTGCTGACGTAAAAAAAAGTACCCTTCTTGGGATACAATCGATGGCAAATTCGGCTCAAAGTAAGAATGCACTGTTAAATGTTGCATATTTCTAGAAAAAGCTCTGAATGCGCAGTGCAAACATTTATGTTTAAATCGCCTGTATTTAAAAATAAGTGAATTTACAGGCTTATTGCGCATATAATATATAGGACAGGATAAAATATTCGTTGTTCAAAGGAAAATAGCTTAGACGATGGTCATCAATATATATAACAAGGGCTGAAATCTTTCAAAAGCTTAAACTTGGAGAAGGATTTTTATAAACTTCAGCACGTAATTGGATATTGAACGCAGACAAACGAGACATTGTTTGACCAAATTAATCTATTTTTAAATGTTACGTTAAAATAGAGATATGCGGAACTTTGACAAATGCGGCCACACGTGCACAGTGCTATGCAATAAATTGCAGAACCTTGTGAATATTTCAGGAGTTCTTCACAGTACTCTGAAAATCGAGCCAAAAAAATTGGGAGGAAATTCAACTGGTTTACAAGCGTTTCTTGGATTAAATACTTTCTGTCGTAAGTGGGTTTTGGCGAGGGCAATGGTTCATTGCTCCCAACAGTGCAATAGAAGAAGACGGATAGACACAAGACAAGCGCTGACGAGCGGCCTCTCCACCTATATTTTCCGACTTCATCTTTAGTCATTCGAGCAAGAAACCTTTATAAACTGGCCCAAATTCTAAAACAGACCAGTGGTGCTTTCAATCCAGAGATTATTGATTGTTTATTTTTTTATATTTACAATTTTTTAAATATCGCATATGTTGTTTCAACCGACGCTCTCAAACCTTAAGCTCAGTGCAACATGTTGCTCTCGTGTGAAAATGTTGTAAATACCACATCAGCGGCTGCACTATCTGCAGCCCACTTGATATAAACTTAAAAGCTCATCCGCAATTAATTCAATATAACTGTATCCAACTCCAACTCTGGCCTAATTGCGCTGCAATTTTTCCCAGAAACTTAATAATCTCTTCCATCAATTGACTCTTTGTCAACCCCCACAACGTTGGCCTTTCCTCGGGTTCTACTATATAACATACAATAATCAGCTTTCAATCTACGCTTACTGCCTGTTCTCACACCGCCTGTTGACGATACACTTATTTTCATGTGCATAAATTTCTTTTTAGTGCGCTTCCAAGATTTCCAATTAACCTATATGCCGCTAATGTGGGTACTGGGAAGGTACTACTGCTGTACACTTCCTCCTGCTAAGCGAGATCAATGCCAAATTTCTTCTTCTTACTCCCTGTCATGCTCTCAAAATGCGGTTGCGTACAATACTTCCATTGATGTGTTCTTTTCCTCTTCCGATGTTTTCTGGTCATCATAATATGGTTTCGACATAACAGCAGCGCGAAATACGACGAGCACGATGGAAGGAAAACACTCGAGACGCGGAAACAGAATACAGAAGAAAAGACGAGACGTGCCAACGACAACATAGAACAATTTCACACCACATGATACATCTTATAATGTGGCCTAGAAAAGGTCCTATTCTGCTCTGTAACAGGGAAGCGAAGTATCGCTTACGCAGTAATCTCCCCCATTTTTACACGGTAAGCTTCCAGTAGTTCTTGTAAACCAGCGCAACGGCTCGAAGCCAAACAGGGAAGGAACAAAACACAGACAGCGCTGTGTTTTGTTCCTTGCCTGCTGGGCTTCGAGCCGTTGCGCTGGTTTACAAGAACCATATATGTCTGACCAACTCGCCCACCAGTTCATGTTCCAGTAGTTGACTTGCAGCTTGACCTTTGCTTGTGCATAGAATATTTGCCCTATCTAAAGGCGGCAATTATGTGCAAGACCTGCAGTGCTTAAACAAACTCACATCGTCGTTGTTCTCTCAACTTTTTCATGGTCCCTTAATGGATCGTTGACGCATCTGCCAGATTGCCCGACATAGCGTTTTCCGCACAACAGTGGAATCTCCTACACCACTCATGACTGGCACTGTACATTGGGCTTGAAATTCATTTTTTCGTATCCAGCTTTGGTGTTCTCCTTGTCGGAGATACGAGGGCATAGTCGGCCGAGATTTACTGGAGGCGAGAAAAAGATCGGCGCCCCAAACCTGTTTGCAACTTTCTTCAAGTTTTCAAAATAATATGGGTTTCTTTCCTGTAGCTGTGGAAGATGAGCTTACTTTCTTGCACTTTAATTTTACTGTCATTATTATACATTCGGGCGTAAAGACCTCTACCAGGAGCTGGAATTCCTCCCGTGAAATGCGCAGCACAAGGATGACATCAGCGATACCAGAATTTTGTTCTTTCTATTCACTTTTGTACCCAAGATACCTGAGAAAACTCCTCTAATAATACCTCATAAGCTAATCTTCGTTTTAGCACTAACAGATAGGTTATCTGTACCTTTGTTTCAGTTATGTAGTTCAATTACGTTGTTGTCTTGTTACTCCACGATTAATTTAGCCTCACATTTTGCATTTGTTGTGGCCGTGAGTGCAAAGTGCAAAACGACAGCAATAACATCCAACTGCGACAAGGTAGAAATAGCTAGGCATACACACCACACTGCAGGATGCGATGCATAATGCTATCAAGGCAACTCCTGAAGCTTTCAGGTGTTGTGGGATTCCCATGTACATTGCGAACTATGCCCTGATTTCCCACCAATATGCGAAAGAAGCGCGCGTAGAGCGGAAACTTATATGCGACAAGAGGAGTGTTTCGTGGGCGATGCTGAAACATATGAAGCACATTCGGATGAAAAGAAGCAATTTTGACGACTGTGACGAAGAGACATGAGGATAAAAATGAAGGCTTGTCCCGTGAAAATGTTCTTGACACAACTGGAAGGAAACGATGGTGAAGACTATGTACTAGGCTCATATTGTACTGTACTGTGCGACATAGCGCCAAGCCGCTTTCTCTCAGTGTGCAATTTTTGTGAATTGAAGTAACCTTTTCTCCGTGCCCAGTGGACCTTTCACGAAGAGCTTCTCGACAAATTGTCTATTAACTGCTACGTATGCTGAAGTGAAATAAATCATTTTTTGTCGATGACTTTCATCTCCTGTTTATTTGCCTTGCTATGAAGTGCACAAGCGATACTAAACATTTATTTTGAAAAACTCATCGTCAGGTAGAGAAATTCTTCTTCTTGAGCAAACTCTACCCAAAGTTATATTGATATCTCTGACTAGATATTTTTAAAAGTTTAAATTTGCAAAACGATTCAAGAATACAATGTCACTGCATAAGTAGGGTGTTAGTCATTTTATTCACACTTCACGCGTATCAAGTACTGCCGTTTTAAAAGCGGCCTGCAAACTGTAATGAGTTTTACTAAACGTGAACCGAATTGCAGGGTTGACAAGTAGCTCTTACAAGAACCTACCGTTGCGCTTTGAAGTTTGCGTTGTAGCGAAGCGTCTGAAAAGTTTAGACCTGATTCGCGGTAACATATAAAGGCAAACTGAAGCGAACGCAAACTGACAATGACACCAGAATAAACCTTACCTGCTCGAAAAGTGCGGAATGAAGTGTTGTAACCTTCTTAAAACGGCGCCACGAAAGGCATTCTAAAAACTATCCGGAACTGTACAGGGGGCTGAAAATCTGTTCACTCTCGCTGCATCTTCCACCCGTCTCTTCAGTACTGGGGTGGGCATATTTGCCTCGTAAGGCCTGCTCTACCAGTCATGTTGCATCCAAGAACTTCTCTGCGCATTGTTGACACCTAAAGATTTGCACTCGTGCGCCATTAGTTTGATCGCCGGCAGTGCCTTCTCCGCCCAAGTCAGTGGCTGCCGGTATGCCTTTGAAATGTTTATTCTCCAGCAGAGTTAAAAACTTCAATATCAAAGACAGCACACGACTCCTGCCTCGCAGTTCCCGCCTCTAGACCTCAAACGTAGATGTGACGGAGAGAGTTTGCGATACCTTCCGCTTTGTATCAGACCCGGCCCTGATGGCATAAAAGCAGCGACAACCAAGCACATGTGCTTGTGGAAGCCTTTAAGGAATGAAAAATAGCCCATTTAAATAGCGTCATGATGTTGCTGATACCATCTTTTTATCTACAAAAGGCTCCACAATTACAGTGTTCTGAAAGGACGCGTTAACAGCTTGAAATTTAGAAACCAGTACTTTGTGAAGCAAACAGGAAGCCTAACGCCCCAGACTGGTTGGCGTTCGGCATAGAGCTAGGTGCTGTATTTGCTTGAAGCATGCTGACTCATTCTGAGCAATGATGCGCCAATTTAAAGATTGAAATGTGGTGAACCATACCGTATTCGAAGGCAAGCAAGGGACAAATATTTGTCTTTTTCCACGTAAGACTCAGATGTGTGGTGCCTTCGATGCCTGAATTTTCTCGCGCTTGGTCTTGCTAAGACGATCAGAGCGTGAATGTCATTCCAACGAGCATTTTTCTTCGTATCGCATGCTATTTATTCGCATGTAGAAATGAATTACCCGCCTTTTTTAAGGAGCATTAAGAAAGAATGACTTCGATTTTCTAAATAAGTAGGAAGAATAATCACACATGAGAAGGCGCTAAACGTCAACTTTACGAATTCGCCTTTATTCTACTCTACATCGGCATGCAAAGGAATATGTTCAACGGAATCTACCTCCTGGTGATAGGGAGCATCTGTTCGAGAAATAGGCCCCGTTCTAGAAGCGCATCCTGTAACGCCTCGATTCAACTGACCAATCTGGACGTGGACACTGCTACTGAGATTCATCGCAAGTGACACTAGGGAGTGAAGGCGGCATGTATAATGCCCGCTTCAGCTAAAATGCCTTGATGCACCAAGCTTTCAATATTTTTTTATGAGAAACAGTTCGAAACATAGAACCATATAATTTATGTCGCAGATTGAATCGGCGCTCGTTTTCGGGTGTCTTGACAGCAAATGGCGCGATGTGTTTTTTCCGACATTTTAGACGGAGCTTATCTATTAACGACCGGTCTTGTTCCGGACAGCACAGTTTGGACTCATCGACGCCATCGATATCACAGGCAGTACTTCCCTCATGCAGAGGTCCGGGACGTCGATTCACTTAAGTGTGCGAGTGCATGCTTTTTGCCTTTTTGTACGTTGCTTGCTGCGTCTCTCCCGCGTCATGTCAGCTGCACTTCTACGATAAAACATAAACCAGCATGAATTGTGAGCATATCACGCGGCTTACATGGGGAATTTTTTTATCGTGTCTGCCGTCGTTAATGGTCGGCAATTGTGATTTTCACGACGAGATGTTCTTCAGAGATATTGACACTTCCTTTGGTAGAAAGCAAAAAAAAACAGTATCGACGAGCACCTATGCTTAGCAGCGGTCAAGGCTCTGAGGTTAGATATATCCGTGGTCTGGAGTTTTGCACTATGGCTACATGTGGTGCCCATTACTGTGTACCCAATGTTTTCAAAAATCTTTTGAAATATAGGACTGCTAAAAATAAAGCACTTATGGCTTTATGCTGTCCATTAGAGGAACCTGAATAACATAATTCGCCATATTAAGGAGATGCCCTCGCCCCCTCCCCCCTAACAACTATTATATCGCTCGCCTGATCCACTCCTGTCAAAAATAAGAACTTCTTTATCCTTTAATATAACGATAATGGGCTCATTTAGGAATATTGCGATATCAAATCTGATGAATGCGATGAACAGGAAGGCAGTTATAGAAAAAAAAACAGCGAAATTTAAGCGCGAAAAAGAAGCTTAGCACACTTCCTGAGAGATAGTTGAGGTGTTTATGTATGTAGCCATGTCGATACATCGAGCTTTATAGTGTGAGAATACTTTTGGCTGGGGCTGCCTAGCGCATGTATACAGCAAAATTTAAGTCCAGGAGGATGGTTCGCTGCGTAAAAGAATTTTGATGCCTACATCAAATACGACCACACAAAGATGCGCGTCTAATTGGTGTTAACCGATGATCTTAGCGCAAACGAACGCAAGTTCTCTCCCAGGAAGCGACTGCGAAGGAACCTCTTTGGCACTCAATAAATGGGGATGTTTCGTGGTGCTTATTAGTCGACAGTTTAATTACCATTCAGTTTCATTCGCTATGCTGTATCTTGATGTCGAGAAAGAGGAATGTGGCAGTAAAATTGAGCAGGCATCGAAATGTTGATAATGAGGAAGTGAGTCTTCAGCGTCGAAGGAATTAATTATCAGATGTGTATTAGTACGCTTGGAGGACCTCCTATCGCCAGGAAAATAAATATCACCAATTAACATCGCGACGCTTGTAACGTAATTTAAATTTCAGCTGGTAATTTGGTTCATCTGATAATATTGTGCGAGCTTTAGCACTCGTCATATCTAGTGCAATATCTTTGTCCTATTCTAGAGAGCACAGGAGCATTGATTGATTTGACTGTTTAGTCGTTGGCTGTGTTATTTCTAGGAATTTTTTATTCTTCTCTATAATGGCATGTAACGAGTGCAAATAAAATGCACATTATATGTTTTTCTTTTGTGTATCACACGAAGTTTCTGTTGTGTGCGACAAAAAAAAGATGCAGCTTATGCACAACACGCAGCAATAACCGCGAATATTTTATCTCTCACTTATTAACTTCATGGATGTGCCATGTTTTATTTTTTAAGTTTCTACAGATAGGTTTACATCGTTTTGGCACTGTAGTAGATCGTTACCCCTTCAGACTAAAACCCACCATAACGTACACAGAGAAAAAGGTGCAAGAGAAAGTGATCCGACCTTTGGACATATATTTTGTCCACTAAAGCATCAACTAGAAACGACAACAAAAATATAGGCGATCAGATGAAAAGAGCACAACAAGCTGAAGCGGTAAAATGAAAAAAAAATTGATATGTCCGCATTGTTGGGATTCAGGTAGCGTGACTGGGCCGGAGAAGAGACGAGGATGATCGGAGGACGAAAACTGGGAAAACTTTATACAAGGACTATTTACATTATGTACAAGTACGTGCAACTGAGAGGGCTTCTCAGTAAAGAGAGCTTAGGAGTCGGGAGTCTCTGATACCTCTAAGAAGGGGGCTCTGTGGCAGGTGCAGCACTCGGGCAATTGTTTAAATCCAGCGTGACTGAAGGAGACCACACTGATACCGCACTTCCTCGTGATGAGGACCGGAACGAATACGCTTATGGTCGTCGTTGGCATTCCTGTTGAACACGTGGGGACGCTATCGTCGCTGCTTCCAGCATTCCTGTTCGAACACGTGGGGACGCTATTGTCGTCAATCCCTCTGGCAGTCCTGCAGTCACGTCAACCCCAGAGGGCTCACCCACACTCGCGGTGGTCTTCATGGAATCCTCCACATGCCCCACTTCGCCGAATTCCACAGCAGGAAGGAAGCGCGAGCACAACAGCTACCCCGCCGCCAAACACCTCCTTGTAAATAATAAATGTTTACCACCACCACCACCAGATATTGCTCCCGGAATATGAACTGCTCGCACGTAGTTCGGCTGACTGGGCGTGCCAGGAACCAGATGCTCTTTGGGAGTCTTCGAATGACCTTCAGTGCCGACACTCGGCATCGCTTCCCCTCGTCAGATGACCGTTTTGGGAAATTCTCTGCAATGCTAGCCAAAAGGGATCACAGAAGCCAAACCACACCTGACAAAAGCACGCGCCCTCAGAACCCACTCATTCCGCCAGAACAAAACTCAGGGCCAAAACTGCACTTAGCAAAAACTTCAACTAAAACTTGAATAGATCAAATATTTTGCCTGAATGAACACATGGTGTCTCCCGACGAGCAGTATTGACAGGGCACCTGTCCAAGGCGTGTGCTCCCGCTCGAGGCGCACTTGGATAGGAAAAAAAATTCGCTAAATGAAATCAGGTTGGTCCTTAGAGGGCACGCGGTACGGGAATAGGTGACTTGATTTGGCCGACGTAGCGATCAATTTTGCCCGCCCAATACCTAGAGTCAAGGTATGTTACACAACTCGCTCTTACTTATTCCTAGCTGAAATAAGGAAACGTACTCCTAGGTATGTTACCTGATTATGAACAACATTACTGTGAAGAAAGTGGGTATATGCGCTCTCCACTAGAAGGAGAATGTGAAATAAACCTCCAAAACTGGAAATTTTGGGGACATCCTCTTTTGTAAAATCTTTACTTGCTAAAAGGCACGGCTTAGCCCGTCGGCATTTGTGCGTAGCTTGCCTTTCTTGTAGCGAACCTCGAAGCTGTGAAGCTGTAGTGCCAGGCTCCACCTCAGTAGGCGACCATTTCTGGGCGACATATTGTGCAGCCAAGTCAAAGGGCAATGGTCCGTTTCTACTGTGAAACGGGACCCGGAGACGTAGCATGCCAGTTTGTCTATCGCCCAAACGAGGCATGCGCATTCTTTTTCAGACGTGCTATACGCCTCTTCCCACGTGCTGAGCTTCCGGCTCAAGTATAGGACAGGCCGTGTGTGCCTGCCATCGCTTTCCTGGCAAAGAATAGCGCCTAACCCGCGGTAGCTGACAACACATTGTATAATAAAGGGTTTCGAGAAATCTGGCGCAGCCAGTATTGGGCGCTCGCTTAGGGCCGTTTTCAGACTCTGAAATGACTTCTCTCTCTTTTGGTCCCAAGAAAGATTGGCAGGCTCACTTTTTCTCAGCGCGTCGGTCAGGGGGCTGGCTATATCAGAGTAGCCCTTTACGTAATGCTGATAACAGCCTGCTAGGCCAAGAAAAGCCCGGAGTTCCCATTTTGTGGTTGGGCGACGGTACTCCACCACGGCACCCACTTTAAGTTCTGCAGGTCTGTGTTGGCCTCGTCCAACCACGTGCCCAAAAAGTTCACTTTGGCGCACCCCAGGCGGCATTTTCCCGCCCTTACCGTTAAACCAGCCTCAAGCAGTCGGATCAACACAATACGCAGGTGTTCAATGTGCTGCTCCCAGTTTTGTGAGAAAACGGCCACATCGTCAATGTAGGGGAGAGCGAAATGTGCAAGTCCCCGCAGCACTTGGTCCATTAACTTTTAAAAACAGTACGGAGCATTTTTCAAGCCGAAGCTCAACATTACAGGTCGAAACGTGCCCGCGGGGGACACGAATGCTGCGTACCTGCTGGCGCGCTCAGTGAGTGGCACCTGCCAGTAAACACGAACTAAATCCAGTGTGGATATATATTCTGATTTAGCGACTGTTTCAACCCTCTCCTCGGTGTTCAGAATGGGGTAGGTCTGGTCCACTGTGATTGAATTCAGTCTCCGGTAGTCCACGCAAGGTCTCGGATCCTTGCCTGGAACCTCAACAATAATGATTGGTGACGTATAGTCACTTTCACAGGGCACTATGACGCCAAGTTCGCACATACGGTGGATCTCCGTCTCAATGATTTCTTCTTGTCTTGAAGAGACACGGTACGGTTTGCTCCTGATTGGCTGTTCGCTGGACAGCTGAATGTCGTGTTCGACGAGGGTTGTTTTTCCTGGCATGTTTGAAAACACCGCCTCAAAGTTACGGACGACGTTTTTCATGTCTCCTCGTTGATTTTCCGACAAACGTGGCTCTCTGTCGATTGAATTTAGCAGTTCATTCGCTGCCTGCTCGTTCTCATGTATGACATAAGGTATGTCTGAGACCTCTTCCTCTGGCATGTTCAGCGCCATGTTAACCATGGCCTGACGCTGCACATAAGGCTTCATCAAATTACTGTGAATTATCCGATTGTGTTTGTTCTTAAATTTGACCTCATAGTTGGTGTCCGAAAGCTTGGACACCACCTTAGCTGGCCCTTCCCATCGCACTTCAAGCTTGTTCCCTTTTGACGGACTCAGCAACATCACCTGGTCACCACGTTGAAAGGTGCGCTTGCGTGCCGATTTGTCGTAGTACACTTTAGACAGTGACTGCGCTGCTCTGACATTTGCTTCCACGAGGTGTCTGGTTTTCGCAAGTCTTTCCAGTAGTTTCAGGACGTATTCCACTACACAGGGATCCTCTCCGTAACCCTCCCATGACTCCCTTAGCATGCGCAATGGAGTCCTCAAGTCACGCCCGTAGACTAGTTCAGCGGGGCTAAATCCTGTGCTTTCGTGGGGGACGTTTCTCATTGCAAAGAGTGCTGCTGGAATGCAGCCTTCCCAATCTCCCTTATGCTCAAAACACAGAGACCTAAGTATCCGCTTTAGCACTGAGTGCATACGCTCGACTGGATTTGACTGAGGGTGGTGAATGGAACTGCGGATTATTTTAATCCCACACCGTTCAAAGAACGTTGTTGTCAAGCAGCTTGTGAACACGCTCCCGTTATCGCTTTGTATCTCTGCAGGGAACCTCACGCGAGAGAAAATTGACAAAAGGGCGTCTACAACACATGCGGAACTTAGCTCCTTCAAGAGAATGGCCTCGGGAAATTTGTTTGCCACGCACAGTGAGGTCAGCATGTAGCGACAGCCAGAGTTTGACGCTGGCAGTGGGCCTACAGTATCCATTACAAGACGCCGAAAGGGCTCTGTAATTATGGGAACTAGAGTCATGGGTGCTTTCCATTTATCCGTCGAGTTGCCGACACGCTGGCAGGTGTCCCAAGATCTAACAAGCTGTTCCACATCTTTCCAGCAGCGAGGCCAGTAATATTCCAGGGCTAATCTAGCTTTTGTTTTCTTTATGCCCAGGTGGCCCGCCCATGCATTTCCGTGTGCGAGCTCTAGAAGCTGCCGGTGGTACTTCTCAGGCACTAGGAGTTGCTCATATGCGCGTCCCTTTGAGTTGCAGTATTTCCGGCACTGAGGGCCTGATTTCTCATGAAGGCTGATGTTCTTTCTGTCGACTCCCTCGCTCACCTTATTGCTTAGACCTCTTAACGATGGGTCGTTTTTCTGCTCTGCAATAAGTGCTTTCCTATCAAGCTTAGTCAACTCCTCCCAACAAGTCGAAGCAGGCGATAATGTCGAATCCTTCGCATTGGTTTCTATTGCCACATTTTCTACGGAATCGGCAGTTCCTTAGATTTCTTTAGCTACCGCTTGTTCGGGAACACCTTCATGCTCATGCTCATGCGGTTTAGACGGATCAGTTTTTCTGCAAGGATCCCCCGGCTGGTCGGGAGAGTGGTTCGGTGCCTGCTCATTTATCGGAGTGCAGTCGAGTTTCTTTGCGAGCTTTCGCGCTCGAGAACGTGTTAGCGCCATGCAAGCCAAGCCCGAGGTGAGAGACCTTTCTCTTTCAACAGCTGCTCGGATTTGTTCGAAAAAAGGTAGGGCAAGTGTGTCGGCAAGTTTGCGCTAACTGCCGCTTTAGTGTCTAGGCTGCCAAAAGTCCCTTCTAGAGTAACCTTCGCTATATGCAAGCATGCACTCTGTTCTTCGGCGACCTGCTTAATCCAGGCGCATTCGCCGGTGTAGGCCGTGGAGGAAAAACAGGACGGGTGAGCAGCATCCATGGTAGCCGCTGAATCCGGCAGTACCCTGAATTTCTTGCCATTTATAACCACGTCCCGCATATATGGCTCCAGCAATTTAAGGTTTTCCTCCGACTCTCGCATGCACGCGAACGCGATCTTTTGCTGTTTGCAGTTCACTGAGATGCGACCCTCCTTGTTGCAATTATAGCAGACAATGAGCTTCGCGCTTCAAACGCGCGAGCTCCAGGTGCCTGCTGTTTCGGCGAATCGGCATATTTGGGTGACTCCATCTTGTTTTCGCTACCTCCTCCTTTTGATCCCGCTTCCTCTGTTCAGCGATCTCGGCGTGCTGGTGGCACCCTTCGGTCGGGGATTCTCTTTAAATAGGTTTCTTCCTTTCCTAACCTGTTATCGTACCCTGCCTTGCTTTGGAGGTTTCGGCGAACGTAATACTCGTCTGCGAGCTGTGCTGCTTTGTCTAGGTCTATATCTGTTAGCCTATCTTGCAGCCATATCCTCCGATCTGGAATCGCGCTATAGTACTGCTCTAGTGCGATGCACTCCAGTACCTTGTAATGACTTCCGTGCACCTCAGCGTCTTAAGCCACTCGTTTAAGTTGACTCTCAGCCGGTACGCGAAGTCAGTATACGACTCTCCGCCTTTCTTTGCCTGCCTGATTCGCTGCCTAAAGTCTTCAGCAAAAAGCCGGTACTTTCTAAGCAGTGCGCTCTTTACCTTCTCGTAGTCATCACACTCTTCCCGTGAGAGGCAAGCCACCACTTCGGCCGCCACGCACGGAAGGAGAGGAAGTAACTTCTCAGACCAAGCGCTCTTATCGATGTGCACCTTCCCGCATGCGCGTTCGAAATTTACCAAAAAAGAGTGCAATATCGCCTCCCACGCGGTATGCTGAGACAAGATCCTGCAATTTCTGCCTCCTTGCTCCTCTACCAAAGCTACAGGGCTAAGACGCGCCATATTCCCTCCGTTCGACGCGATTTCGAGCTCCTTCATTTTTCGAGCATGTTCTCTCGCTTTTTCCTCTGCCCTACGGACCTCCCGTCTCTCTTGGGCCAACCGAAGCTCTTCTTTCTCTTTCAGCTCGCACAACTCCCGTCTATTCTGATCTTCTTTGCGTCCAACAATCGTTTCCCAAGCCTCGTCTACCTCCTCAGTAGTCACCTCCTCCTGCCGCATAACCTCGAGAATTTCTTTTTTTCTTTTCGCAGAACGTAGCGAAATCCCCAGCTCCTGGCAAATTTCGATCAGCTCCTGCACTTCTAACTTCTCCATCGTGAGTTCCACCATTCATTAGCAAGCCCACTAAAACAAAAGCGCTAGCTTGAAGTGGACAAAGCAGTTTCACTAAATCGATTTCCCAGACAACAGGAATCCGCACCTAGCATCTGCCTGTGCTTGTACGGTCTGTGCTTGTAGTGTACACTGAGTACAAGCCCTGGTAGGTAACTAGCGTTAGCCAAGAAGACGTTAACAGGAGTAATCTATATTGTGAGAAAGCACAGGTTGAACTACATTATTGTTTACATGACCTCTGCTGGCACACAAAAAGTGGCTTCGTGAAGCGCGTACGCTAGAATAAATTGTGATATCGGCGGGGTAACCCCGTAATCTCATACTGGTTTATTAACTGTTCCCATATATGCGCATCATTCTCGGACTGCGCATTTGCTCACTATTTTCATTTCATTTCCCACGTATAGCAGGATCCCGAATACGCTTTTCTCAAGTAGCTAATCCTCTGGCAAATTGGAATCACGTAAATTTTTTCTCAATCATAGTGTTTGAAACTCGGCCCGTCTGGTTACTCACACAATTTATGTTCAAAAAAGAATTGGCTCCGAAGTTTTAATCTCATCATTACACATTTCTTCCTTATATTCAACCACACCTAAAATACAGGCAGCACCGTTCCACCTCTCGCCATCTGCTACCCACCTACCGTCGTCTACAATGAACGCCATTTTCAGATGCAGCTGCCCATAGGACATGATTCGATACAGTAAAAAAATTTACAAGTTTCCTGTAACCTAGCATCATATGTAATAATCCGGAGCTGAACCTGTTGTTTGTTCCTGTTCAGTACCTTAGACTTCTTCAGCGACACTAAAAACTTCTGTCCTTCCTCTTCCCTGGGTACTTACCTCATTCGCACAATCGTATATGACTACTTTTATTAGATATCTTACCTTTGTCTGAACTCTTCTGTCACTGTTTTTTTCTCCCCAAATTCATCTACACTCACAGTAGCATTTCACCTCGTTTCACGCGTCGGCCAAAATTTGTGTTTGCTATGACAGAGTCATTCTATCTCTGTCTCATTTTCGTTGTTTATTGGTTGTATCATACCAATGGCGGACTTCCGCAAGCAAAGTCTGCCAGCGTGCCGATTAGGAGTCTGAGAAATATTTTGGAAAAGAATTAGACTTATTTGACGTTTTTTTTTTCATTTTGTGTTCTAAAATAGTAGCGTGTACTTTCGTGGGTGATGGACAAGTAATGAACTGTTAATTGTTTGAGGGGTTTAAGTTCAGCGATCTATATAATGACTGACTAGAAAATGAGTTATAAAGGGCGTAGAATCACGTTGGTATGGCTATTTCATGGCTGGTCACCATAAAACTGTCAAGTCGAAATTGTTCCTAAGAAAAAGGCTCTGCGTGGACGGAAAACGGTGGGCAAACAATTTCTCACAGTGTCCTAATCAAAACGCAATTGAAATTTTTTCAGGTGATGGATCGGTTACGTTACGACTGCATCTTCGTAGTTCTCCACAGTTGCAAGGGAATAGCTCAGAAATGTTGGAAAGGGCAGCAGACAGGCAGGAAGACACAGCTGCGGAAATCAGCACTGAGCTCACTCGTTTCGATGGAGTTTTAGAAGGGTTCAAAAGGAGGAATAGCAAAGCGGGGATTTACTGCCTGGGCCAAGCGAACAACACGGGTACTAGTTAGGGCACTGCAGGAACAAACAGCTAGCTGGTGGCAACACGTTCAGTGCGCCTCTCCGAGTCTTCGCGGCCAGTCATGATACTGGGAAGTACTGAGAGGCCCTGATATACTCCTTAGAACACCATTCCTGAAAAGGTGAAATTAAGATATAATTCTTTTTCAAAATACTTCCCTCTTTATAACATAGACTGATCGAAAGACTGCATGCTTGCTTACGTTTTTCTTATCTGCTGGAAAGAACGTGATCACATAAGCAAGGTTCGTGTAAAAGCAGCATGATCTATAGGCATGATATATAGACTTCGTTATCTTCTACCCACTTCGTTGGTTTCAGAAAAAAAAAATGTAATTTATCACTCGTTCTTTCATATTTCAACTACTGTTTATTAGTTTGGGGCACCTGCGGCCGAATTGAACTGGAAAATTTGTTAGCACTCCAACGTAAAGCGGTTTGATTATTGATGCCCTCCAGAACCTACATCAGCGCAGGTGAATTAATGAAGTAGCTTGCTATACCACCTGGTACAATCTGCTACACTATCACATTATGCCTTCTAGTGTACACAAAAATAACACAGAACTACAACAGCTTCAATAATCAATACCTTAGCAGAGATACATGTTACTGTTTGTGGCAAAGCTCAGTTGTAGTAGAGCGTTCTCGTACCAATTATAGAAAGGAAGGTGTGGAATATCAAATCATGCTAATCTGTAATGATCACCCTAAGCTGATTTATATTGCAAAGAAATGTAAAACGACTCGCAATTTTAAGCGTGAATGCTGAAATTTCATAATACTGTCTGCATGATTTTTGTGATGCGCATTCTTGTGATCTTTCTATATTCTTTTACTTTTTGCTCCGACCCTGAACCGAGCATTCTTTTCACTGATTGTCTTTTAATTTACTAACCAACTTTTTTTACTTTGCTTTTGATTTTGCGCAGCACTGTTGCGTTATGTTTTCATATGTACATTTTGACACTGTTCAATATTCTGGATAATGTTGCTTGTTCTTGTATAACTGTTGTTGTGGAGAACGACTGCTGACGAGCCACAATTGCTGCACCGTCGGTGCCCTCTGAGCCCAGGGCCTAGTCAGGAGGATGTGCTTGCCCTGCCTCAAGGACAAGAACTGTGTATTACCTCAATAAAACCTCAATGAAGCCATTAGCGGGACTAACATACACGGATATAGAGGGAGGTTGGTTGTTTCTTGAGAACAAATTTCGAGCCTGGCTGAAAATTGCAGTGATTGCGCATCAGTCGCAGGTAGATGTCCTCGAGCTGAGTCCTTAAAAATATTATTGTTTGCCAATTATAGAGTTAAACACGACGGTGTTTAATGAGGTGTAAATGTTTGTCTTTCTTCGGTCCGTCCCACAAGTTATTTTTGCTGGTTTAACAGTATGGTCACCTTTCTGCGAAAAGTCTTCGTCGCTCCTTCCGCGGGTGCAACTCGGGACACCCAGTGTTAAAAATTCAGCGCACAAATGCGAGGCACCACCAGCTCACCACGCTCCACATAACCACACCGCTGAGGAACGCCCAGAATTCATTCTCTTTCATCCTACAGAATACTGCTCTGACCAGATGCTCACGCAGCAGCGAAAAAAAGCGCCACGACGAATTAGAATTCTTCGAAGGAATGCAAAGATGACGAACGCAAGAGCTAAATGTATGCACGACAAAAAACTGCGAACGCAGATTTGTAGCATATCATCGTGTAATATCCCGAGAATTTGGTTCCATGCTAATATACCTTGAGAACTGTAAATTTGAAAATTTGGAAGCTGGCACTTCCGCAACCGTCTCCCAGAACTTCCGCAAACTTATCATGGGCAGCAAAGTCAACTATGCGTTCACATGGCATGTCGAGGTTATGCTATGAACGTGTGAAAGCTGAACGCGTTGTGAGTACCAGTTCGTAAGATGTGTCCTATCCTGCTTGAAATATTCTTGTTATATGAACAGAAAGAATCAGAACTTAAGCTTTGTAAACTGAATTGTACTCATTTTTTTAATTTTCTCTGCGTTTTGCGCTAATATTAACACTCTAGATGGTGTTATTGTTTCAGTTTAGAGCGAGAAGTTTTCGTATGTTTGATGAATTGGATCGACTTTGTTTGACACAAGCGGTCAGTTTGATTTGAATTATTAAGGTATCAATGATTCTCTTCCGATCATGATCAAGTTCCACTACGTGAATGCAATCCTCAGTCATCAGTTTGTCATGTAGTGGTGACTGCAGTCCGGAGAACAGAAAGATAGCGAAAATGACGTCTAAAAAAACTCTTTATTCAGTCACACATGTACCCACAATGAAAAAAAAAATCACTCGGTGGCGGCGTAGCAACAAGCGTGCTCGCCGGTCGTCGAACAGAATGCCCGCAGCTCAAGCCATGTTCAATTTGAAGCTCATAGCGACCCTTAGGTACAAAGAGTACAAAGTTACTACACATTCTGGAACAACATAGATTCGGCTTCACCTAGATCCAAGCAATCGAGATAAATCTAGTCGCATCCTGCATCAAAAACAAAGCGATTAAGCGGAGTGCCTGCAGCTTTGAAGAAGGAACCAAGAAACAACAAACTTCGCGGCAATATCGATCAGAAAAACGCTGCAGTGGCGTCTGTGTCTGTTCAGCCATGCGACATGATTAATTTCCTGGCTTCTGCTAATTAATATGAGTAATTAATGCACAGCGCTCAATTGTTTAATAACTTAATGTCTTCTAAAACTGATCATTCCTCTTTTACTGGTTTCAGCCAGCAGATTAGCCCATTAGGCTAATTAAAATTTCCTGGAAAATAAATTCCTACTAATGTATTCTGGACCCTGTTTCCAATTTTCACTGGTACGTCAAATTTGAAAAAAATCTGACAGAGATATATCTTCGGGTTATTTTTATCGTGTTTTATATGCAAATATATTGAGTTATTCTTAGTAAAGCTCCAAGAGAAGGCCATAATTGTCCAAAAGCTAAGATGACTAATGAGCAGTAAGAGAGGAATAAATTATGAGAGTCTTTAAGGTGTTGCTAAAGACGAAAAGAAAATGATCTCCCTACAAAACGATGCTTTACACACCGCATTAGAAGATAACATGATAAATCTCTGTTCTCGATCAATATATTTCTGAATAATTTATTTTCTGAATTCATTTAGTTTCAGAATCAGTTATTTTCAGAAGCAGGGATTGAAGAATTGGGAGACTTGCTTAACACATTCTTACGTTTGATCGATTTCCTGATTACTCCCACGTGCACCTTGAGAAATGTATGTAGCTGAGAATCGTACCTCAAAAGGGTGCCGAATCGCAACGCAACTTTAGAGAAGTAGAGAATATAAAGCTCTTCTTGGCTAAAAAAACGCAAAACGAAAGCCGGCAAAGCTTTTTAGGGCTGTAGTTGAAGTTTCAAGGATCCATACATGTCACCTTCCTAAACATTCAGGTATAACCAAAGAAAATAAACGTAACCGGTTTCTGCCTTAGATAATAACTGTGATTGGAAGGTATATATATTCAAAACTATACCAAATATTGTTTAATATGTCGTTACTAAAAGCTTAACATAGTTGCCAAACATTCACATATAGTTGCAACGCGAAGTATTGGTTTTATATGAATACACGAGCGGAAAACCTCTTTCCACGGATCCATAATAAAATTTACGAGAAAACGGGAAAAAATTGACCGGAACGCTTCAGCTTCGCCTTATGCGTATGAAGCGATAGCGTAATGGGTTAATTCTCTTGTATGCGGAATGTGAATATCTACTTTGCGTTCATAAATAACTGGGAGTCTTCATACCACCCCCTCGTACGTAGGCTCAGCGTTTAAGCGATGCGCCTCTGCCCTACGATGACAGCTGCCCCAGGCAGTGTGCGTTGTGCGGCTGAGGTTGGTCTTCCCTTACGACCAAACATTAATTTAACTGCCATCTACCACGGTGGACAGGCTGTGATGCCGCCGCAAGGTCACGCGATGTAGGTGGCCCACCTGCCTTTTAGCTTGTTCTCTGGATACCGCCTGCCAGGGCCACGGCCGTCATTTTCGGGACACAACGCCAGCGCCGACGTTGGATTTTCTGGTGAAGATGGTCTTTATCACTGTCGTATTAAAGCATGTTATCTGAGATTAAAGTCTGCAAGAATCAAGAAAATGTTTCTAGAGCATGTGTGGAAATTGTTTCAGCAAATATTTGATTTCACTGCCGCACATTAATGAGATCTCGAGACCTACTTCAACCCTTACAAGAGTAGTCTAGCAACACAGAGTAGTTAGAAAGTTAGAGTCCTCGGTTGCGGTTCATGCATTCTGGAGACTTGTGTGCCCAGTAGTAAAAGTTAGCCGCTGTTTATATTTGAGGAAGGCATTCTACATCGTTACCAGGAGCATCTCTAGCAGACACTTTTTTATGTCATTTGAGGTATTGCGTGACCTTTATAAAGAAGTGGTCTCGAGGCCAGTAAATTAGAAATGAAAGCCAATATGAGGTGGAACCAAATAAATACGGAGTAACTAGGGCTCATGCTTGGACCTTGGATCGCACAAATGTTGTTATATCCCAAGTTCGCAACTATTTCCCACATTGGCTGCGATGCTCCTTTGCATCTCCAATAATGGCCATCGTTGTAAAATTGTGCCACCCATATTGGCATGGCCATTCCGTTACACAGCCAGCAATACTCAAAGTTGTCTAAAATCCTCAAGCATTGGAAGGCTTTAATGAACCATTGTTCGCCTCTAATACTTTAACATACGTAACTTGAACGAAAGAATTTAAAAAATGCGCACCGCAGCTGTCTGAAACCAAAAACATTGCTTCGCATCGTGTGCGCGCGTAGGTTTTTTTTAATTTCGCTTAATTAATCAGTTAGCTTCGATAAATTATGAAACAATTTAGTATTTACTTCAGAGTCATGTGCGTTTTGTTAATTTGTAGAGGGAGTTACGTAACAACCTATCAACGTTTTTGTAGCAACGAATATTCTAAGTAGTCGCATTTTTTCTCATTTAAAGAAAGGCGGCAAAATATGAAAAACAAATCGGGATTGTATTTTTGCGCTTTCATATTGTAGCACTGCCAAGCGCTTGCTGCATGAGCGAAGCGTGCTCCTTTAACACCTCAAGTTAGCTGCCGGAGCCGCTCTCTGCAAAAGCTTGAAAAGGCACCATGCACATTTTTTCTTATCATGGAAAGCGTTTGCCATTATATGCGAAATTGTGATAGGCAGGCCATCGACAGCAAATTCAGAAGGAGCTTCAACTGAGCCATTGCTAGATATAACAGTAGAGAAAGGTAACCATCAAAGTCGCTCTAGCAAGGTAGGCTCTTTTTTTTTAATTCTACCCGTCGATCTGAGCGGCTGCCGCTCAGTTGTTCACGGTCAGCACGAATGTTCGTTCGAAACACGGTTGGGAGCACTGATATATGGTAGCGCATAGTAGCGCATGAGAGTATTCACGCGTTTTTTCCGTATTTAGCGGGCTTTATTTAAATACCAGCATCAAGAATCACGTAAAAGGTGCGTTGCTAGAATAAATTAGACAGGCTCTTTCTTAACCCCCTTTACAGCTTTAGAAACACACTTGATAATCTGAGCAAATTGCGTAATTAAGTGGAATTTCAGAATTCCCTGAGGAGCACCACATGACGCCAAAGAATATGTCGTTGGTTACATGGAGCTCTGGTGCGCCACATTTTTTCACATTCTTTATCATCATCATCATCATCATAAGCCTTACTACACCCATTGCAAGGCAAAGTCCTGTCCCATGTCTCTCAAATTAACCCTGTCCTTTGCACCCTGTCACATTCTTCGTTGAATATATATGACACACCCTGTACCTGCATGCTGCATTTGGACAGAGTAGACAATGTGAATAAAGTGATGCTTAGGTTTTGTCTCGAATAAGCAACAGTAGACGTGATCCCTCGCTGTGCATTTACTTCGTTAAGAGGCAGATTACGGGAAAGAAAAGAGAGATATAGCTTCCACTAAAAAAAAGTAAACAGAAAACGCATATGCCTTTACAAACAGCTGAGCAAAGGTCGCTATCTTCTTTTAACAATGTAAATTGTTCTTTGGTATTTTATACTGCGCTTTTGAGTATTTTGTACTAACGTCTCTTTCACACGTTTTTGCTTAGAAACATCGCCTCTTCCTCCTCCTCCTCCTGAAGTTTTACCCATTCCCCGTTCTACTCCCTTCTGTTTGTTTATGCTTGTTTGCGCGAAGCTTTAATACTGACCATCCAGAATAGGTCCATTCTTAGTAGCGCGTCACGTCATTTCGAGCTAGCTAGGCCGGTCGGGAGAGGGCGTGAAGAGGAATGGCTGCTAGGACAGGGCACGTGAATCTTTTACAGTCATGATGGCCAGTAAAGAGGACTGACAGGTTGACCAGTAAAAGTCTAAAAAAACACTGTGGCTCAGCAGCGAGGAATTCGAGTGGTGAGGAGGGGCAAACAGATAGCGAACACTAGCTTGAAATGCTGTGTGTCCCTGCATAGTTTGCCGCGAAATGGGGTACGGTAGGTCTGGTCAGGCTCTCCTGGAAAATTCAGAAAGAAATTAGTTAATAAGACCTAACAAAACACCGCAAGTGAATGAAATAGAATGGGGTGCAGAGAATGATCGAAAGGATGCAGGGATGGAGTCCGAATGAAAAAGGTGCCTCTGAAATGGCGGCTGGTGGTGCAGGACAGAAAGTAGGTAAGATAACAATTAAAAAAAGAGAAGAGAACTCTAGAGAATTCAATTCTTGACGCATGAGTTTTATAGACTGCTCGTGAACTGTTTTCTTATATTCCTCAAGTGAACCTTGCGGGTGTGTAATTTCGTTATCTTTTAATCGCTGTTCATGTGAAATTTGTATTCTTTTAACGAGATATCGAGCTTTTCTTGGCATGTGTTCACCTTGGAATTTATTTCGTGCGTATCCATCTCGGACATAAAAACATTTGTGCGATCTAAGGACCAAGGTTGGGGCCTAAGTTAACAGTATTTAATTGGTTCCACCTCAGAATGGCTTTCATTCCTAGATTTCTGGCCTCGAGACCACTTCTTTATGAAGCTCACGCAATACCTCAAATACCATAAAAAGTGTCTGCTCGAGATGCTCCAGTTTAACGATGTAGAATTCCTTTTTTCAAATCCAAACAGCGGCTGATCATGTACTAGTGAGCACACAAGTCTCCAGAATGCATGAGCCACAACCGAGGACTCCAACTTTCTCACTAATCAGTGTTGCTACACTACTCCTGTAAGAGTTGAGGTAGGCCTCGATATCACATTATTGTTCGGCAGTTAAATGAAATATTTAGTGACACAATTTCCACGTATGTTCTAGAAGCATTTTCCCGCTTACTGCAGACTTTTCTCCCAGATAACATGTTTTAACACGACAGTGTTAAAGGCCCTCTTCACCAGAAAATCCAACGTCGGCGCTGGCGTTGTGTCCCAAAAATGACTGCCGTGGCCCTAGCAGGCGGTATTCAGAGAGCAAGCTAAAAGGCAGGTGGGCCACCTACATCACGTGACCTTGCGGCGGCACCACAGCCTGCCCACCGTGGTAGCTGGAAGTTAAATTAATGTTTGGTCGTTAGGGAAGACCAACCTCAGCCAGACAACACCCACTGCCTGGAGCACCTGTCATCGTAGGGCAGAGGCGCATTGCTTAACAGGTGCACCATTTTGCGAGAGGGTGGTATGAAGACTCCCAGTGATTTATGAACGCAAAGTAGACATTGACATTCTGCATACAAGAGAATTAACCCATTACGCTATTGCGTCATACGCATAAGGCGAAGTTTAAGCGTTGCGGTCAAGTTTTTACCGTTTTCTCGTAAATTTAATTATGGATCCGTGCAAAAGAGGTTTTCCGCTCGTGTATTCCAATAAAACCAATACTTCGCGTTGCAACTATATGTGAATGTTTGGCAACTATGTTAAACTTTTAGTAACGAAATATTAAACAATATTTGGTGCAGTTTATCATATATGTATCTTCCAATCACAGGTATTTACTAGTCATGAAACCAGTTATGTTTATTTTCTTTTGTTACACCTGAACTTCAGCTACAGCACTACAAATCTTTTCCGGCCTTCGTTTAGCGTCTTACAGCCAAGGAGAGCTTTATATTCTCCACTTCTCTAAAGTTGTTTTGCGATTCGGCACCCTATTAAGGTTCGATTCTCAGCTACATACATTTCGCAAGGTGCACGTGGGAGTAATCAGGAAATCGATCAAAAGTAAGAATGTGTTAAGCAAGTCTCCCAATTCTTGAATCCTGGTTTCTGAAAATAACTGTTTCTGCAAAAAAAATGAATTCAGAAAATAAATGATTGAGAAATACATTGATCGAGAAGTGAGATTTATGATGTTATCTTCTAATGCAGTGCATTCCGTATCATTTTGTAAGGTGAAGATCACTTTCTCTTCGTCTTTAGCAACACCTGGAAGACTATCAGAATTTATTCCTCTCGTACTGCTCATTAGGTAATCACGGCTCTAGGACAATTATAGCTTCCTATTGGGGCTTTATTTGGAATCACTCATTATATTTGCGTGTAAAACACGATAAAAATAATCCGAAGATATATCTCTATCAGATTTTTTTCAAATTTGACGCACCAGTGAAAATTGGCAACAGGGTCCAGAATACATTAGTAGGAATTTATTTTCCAGGAGATTTTATTTAGCCTAATGGGCTGTTCTACTGGCTGAAACCAGTAAAAGAGAAATGATCATTTTTAGAAGACATTAAGTTATAAAACAATTGAGCGCTGTACATTAATTACTCATATCGTTTGTGTCAAACAAAGTCTATCCAATTCATCAAACATACGTAAACATCTCGCTCTAAACTGAAACAGTAACACCATCTTGGGAGTTAATATGATCGCAAAACGCAGAGAAAAATAGAAAATGAGTACAACTCAGATAACAAAGTGAAAATTCGTTTTCTTTGTGTTTATATTACAAGAATATTTCAAGCGGGATAGGAAACTTCTTACGAATGGATACGCACAACAGGTTCTGTGTTCACGCATCCATAGCATAACCTCCACATGACATGTGAACGCATAGTTGATTCTGCTGCCCATGATAAGGTTGTGGAAGCTCTATGAGAAGGTTGCGGAAGTGCCAGCTTTCACATTATAAAGCACAGTTCTCGAGGTTTATTAGCATGGAACCAAATTCTCGCGATATTACACGGTGATATGCAATAAATTTGCGTTCGTAGTTTTTGTCGTGCATACATTTCGCTTTTGCGCTCATCGTCTTTGCAATGCCTCGAAGAATTCGAATTCGTCGTCGCGCTTTTTTTTTTCGCTGCTGCTTGAGCATCTGGTCAGAGCAGTATTCTGTAGGATGAAGGAGAACCAATTCTGGGCGTTGCTGAACGGTGTGGTTAAGTGGAACGTGGTGAGCTAGTCGTGCCTCGCAGATAGGCGCTGAGTTTTTACGGATGGGTGTCCCAAGTTGCACCCGCGGAAGGAGCGACGAAGACTTTTTCGCAGAAAGGCGACCATGCTGTTAAACCAGCACAAATAACCAGTGGTAACGGACCGAAGGCAAAAAAACATTTAAACATGATTAAACATCGTTGTGTTTAACTCTAGATTTTGCAAACAATAATATTACTAAAGACTCAGCTTAAGGGCATCTGCCTGCGACTGATGCGCAGTCACAGCAAGTTTTGGCCAGGCTCGAAATTTGTTCACAAGAAACGACCAAACTCACCCACCTTCTTTCTAGCATATAAGAAAAACTTATGCGAGCAGTCATTCAATCTGTCTATAAAGTGGGAAGGTTTTTGATAAGTAATTTTATCTTAATTTCACTTTTTCAGGAATGATGTTCTAAGGGGTATATCTGGGGTCTCAGCATTGCCCAATATCATGAATGGCCGCCAAGACTCGGAGAGTCACACTGAACGTGTTGCCACCAGCTGGCTATTTGTTCCTGCAGTGCTGTAACTGCTGCCCGTGTTGATCGCTTAGGCGAGGCAGTAAATCCCTGCTTTGCTATTCCTCCTTTTGACCCCTTCTAACACTCCATCGAAACGAGTGAGCTCTGTGCTGATTTCCGCAGCTGTGTCTTCCTGCCTGTCTACTGTCCTTACCGACATTTCTCAGCTATTGCCTTGCAACTGTGGAGAACTACGAAGATGCAGTCGTAACGTAACTGATACATCACCTGACAAAATTTCAATTGCGTTTTGATTAGGACACTGTGAGAAATTGTTTGCCCGTCGTTTTTCGTCCACGCAGAGCCTTTCTTAGGAACAATTTTGACTTGACAGTTTTATGGTGACCAGCCGTGAAATAGCCATACCAACCTGATTTCACGTTCTGTATAATTCCTTTTCTAGCCACTCATTATATCGATCGTTGAACTTAAACTTCTCAAGCAACTAACAGTTTATTATGTGTCCACCACGCACGCAGGTACACGCTTATATTGGGAACGGGAAAACGAAAAAAAAACACCAAATCAGTCCAATTGTTTTCCAACATATATCTTAGACTCTTAATCAACACGCTGGCACACTTTGTTTGCGGAAATTCTCTATTGGTATGATTCACCCAATAAACAACCAAGATGAGACAGAGAGAAAGACTCTGTCATAGTGAACACAAATTTTGGCCGACGTGTGAAAAGCGCTGTATAGCTACTGTGAGTGGGGATGAACTTGGGGAGAAAAAAACAGTGACAGAAGAGTTCATACAAAGAAAAGATATCTAATAAAAGTATTATTATACGACTACACGACTGGGGTAAATACACAGCAAAGGGGAAGGACAGAAGTTATTTAGAGTCGGTGAAGAAGTCTGCGGTCCTGAAGATGGGCAAACAATAGGCTAAGCGCTCAGTGAATACATATGGTGATATATTACAGAAAACTTGTAATATTTTTAACTTTAACGAATCAAACGCTATAGGTAGCTGTATCAGAAAGTGTCGTTCATTGTAGACGACGGTAGCTGGGTTGGAGATGGCCAGAGGCGATACGGCTCTGCCTGTATTTTAGGTATGGCTCAATATAAGGAAGAAACGTGTGGTGATAAGAATAAAAGGTTCGGAGCCAATTCTTTTTTGAACACAAGTGGTGTGAGTAACCAAACGAGTCCAGTTTCAAACTCAATGATTTAAAAAAAATTACGTGCCTCCAATTTGCCAGAGGATTAGCTACTTGAGAAAAGCGCATTCGGGCTCCTGCTGTACGTGGAAAACTGAAATTAATCCAGGGAGCATATGCACAGTTCTAGAATTACGTGCTTATGGGAACATTGTTAATAAACTAAAATTAGATTGTTGGGCTACCGCGCCGATATCACAATTTATTCTTGCGTACGCGCTTCGAGAAACCACTTTTTGACCAGCAGCGGAGGTCACGTAAACAGCAGTGCAGTCCAAGCTGAGCGTCTCCACAATATAGATTACTCCTATTAACGTCCTTTTCTTAGCTAACGCTGCCAACCTACCAGGGCATGTACTCAGTGTGCACTATTTGTGGCCAATGTACAGCGTGGCCTGGCAAACAGAGCAGTCGTGATTTTTTTTGGGGGGGGGGGGGGGAGCAAGCTCTGTTCGAACTGCACAGCTTTCCACTGGACCTCTGCTAGTGGACGAAGATTAAAATACCGTCGAGAATATACCTAAGTTTCAGTGCGTGAATGCTAGGAGCAGAGTTCGCCTGAATTACAGATCGCTTCTCATGACTTCCTCTACTTACCAGCCAAATATTCCATACGGAGCTCACCGTGGAAAATACTCACGACTACCCACAGTAATCACGAGGAAGCTGATAGTAATACCACTTAACGAGGCCAGTGCAAGGCACGTGACGGTGCGCCGTGGCATTAACGAGAGCATGCAGCGGTCCAAGTGCTGTGCCAGTGCCTGCAAGAAAGTAAAGGCTTCTGCACTCCGGCGACATCACGCACCGTGCCCGGTTGCCCATTTTACAGCACGATTTTAGAACTCAAGGTTGAAAAAACGGCAACCGTCAGCATTTTGGCGATATTCACCTATTGAGCTTAGTGTCCTGACTTTATGCCGCAATAAGGTCAACCAGGCAAGGTGCGTGACGCCACAGGAGGAGTGCAGTGACCTTTAGTTTCAAGGAGGCGTTGGCTGTACCCATTTGCTCATCAAATAAGTGCGCAGAACTTCAGTTTGCAGGAATTGCTCACACCCCCATTGCATTTGTTCGTATCCACAGAACAATATAAACCAGTGAGCGCAGAATTGAGAAGGCTCGGGACAACGGACACCAGGAAAACGCAATACAGACCAGAGATTCTGCTCGGCTTGGCGTCAGCCTGGGATTTGGGGGTGAACGAACATGACGGTCACCGATGCCGGGACGCTTCTCTTGGCGCCACCCAGCAGGAGCACGATGCTTTTTGGATGCCGAGGCGTGTTTATTTCTCTTAGCTTAGCTCATTACGCAGTAGAGCGTGAACAGTGCAAACAGTTGGTCATGTTTTTCTTTCTGTACTTTCAGTTACTGGGGCGTGCGCTCAACCGATGATCCTAAGGTTTAAAGAGGCGCCGATAATACCAACAGCGCAAGCACATGGACGACAAGAAGAACCGCATTCCACAGCCGGATTGCTTCTACTTAGGAAGCGATTCGTCACAGCAAAAAGGGTCTCTATGCACATTATATGTGCGACAGCCATCAGCCTGCTGACGGCGTACTCCTGCATGTACAGAGCACCAGTTCGGTTGGCTTAATGGTTGTTGGAGGTATGTCCCTCACAGGGCCCGGCAGCACCAAACTGGCATCACGAACTGCCAGCTACTTTAGGAAATAGCTAGTAAGGATCAGAACTGTCGTGGTCCTCCGTTTCGCGATTAAACTGAATTCTGCTTTCGCCAGCGACAGCCGCGAAAAGAAGATGCAATTTTTGCTTCTTTACCACTTGCGCGTTGTTGTGCTCTTTTGATCTGATTACCTATATTTTTGTTGTCATTTTTAGTAGGTGTTTTATTGAATAAAATTGAGGTCCAAAGGTCAGACGTCTTTTTTCTATCACCATTTTCCTCGTGTACGTTAGGGTGCGTTTCAGTTTGAAGTATTAACTTTCTACTACAGTGTCGCAACGATGTAAACCTATCTGTAGCAGTTTAAAAATTCAAAAATGGCACATCCAGAACTCAATAAATGAAAGGTGTGATTTTCGCAGTTAGAGCTGCGTGTTATGCAAAAGCTGCATTATTTTTTGTCGCACACAAGAGAAACTTCGTGTGATATAGAAAAGAATAAACATATAATGTGCCTTTTTAATTGCACCTGTTACATGCTTGTATCCAGAACAAAAATTTCTTAGAAATAACACAGCCAATGACTAAGCAGTCAGGTCAATCTTTGCTCCTCTGCTCGTTATAATAGGAAAAATTATATGTACTTGTTATAACAAGTGCTAATGCTTGCATATTGTTATCCGGTTAATCAATTTGGCTGCTTGAATACATATAGCTTTGAAAGCGTCGCGAGGTTAAGTGATAGTATTTATTGTCTTGGCGGAAGGAGCTCCTCCAAGCATACGAATTCCCGCCTTATAATTAATTCCTTCCACGCGGAAGACAGATTTCCTCATTATCACCACTTTGATGCGCTGGTCAATTTTACTGCCACATTTCTCTTTCTCGACATCAAGATATATCATAGCGAATGCGACTGAATGCTAATTAAACTGCCGACTAATACATACCACCAATTATCCCCATTTATTGAGTGCCAAAGAGGCCCCATCGCAGTCTCTTCCTACGCAAGAACGTGCGTTCGCTTGTGCTAAGATCATCGATTAACATCATTTAGGTGCGTATCTTTCTGTGGTCGTACTCAAGGTAGACATCAAAATTATTTTGCACAGCAAACCATCGTCCTTGACTTAAATTTTGCTCTATACATGCGCTAGGCATCCCTGGACAAAACTATTTCCCACTCTATAAAGCTCAACGTGTCTACATGGCTGCATACAAAAACACCTCAACTACCTCTAAAGAGCTTTGCTAAGCGGTCTTTTTCTCGCTTACATTTCGCTGTTTTTTCTATAAGTGCCTTCCTGTTTCATGTATTCAGGAGTTTTTATTTCATAATATTTCGAAGATATGACGTCACTGTTTATAGTCACTGCACGGTTCGCTGGCAGCACGGGGTGAATTCACTTCTGCGTTCCCTTCTAAAGAATATTGCTTACGACTAGTGTATTGATAATGACATAATGACAATATCTGGTCGTGAAAATCACAATTGCAGACCATGAACGACGGCAGACACGATAAAAAATTGCTCATGTAAGCCGCGTAATATACTCACAATTCCTGCTGGTTTATGCTTTATCGTAGAAGTGCAGCTGACATGACGCGAGAGGGACGGAGCAAGCAAGCTACAAAAATGCAGAAAGCGTGCACTCGCACACTTAAGTGAATCGACGTCCCGGACCTCTGCACGAGGGCACTGCTGCCTGTGATATCGATGACGTCCATGAGTCCAACCTGTTGTCCGGATCAAGACTGGTCATTAAGATGAGCTCCGTCTAGAATGTGGCAAAAAACACATGGCGCCATTTGCTGTCAAGACAGCCGAAAACGAGTGCCGATCATACCTGCGACATAAATTCTATGTTCCCATCTTTCGAGCTGGATCTTATAAGGAGTAGGGAAAGCTTGGTGCTTCAAGGCATTTTAGCCGAAGCGAGCGTTATACATGCCGCCTTCACTCCCTAGACCCACACGCGATGAATCTCAGTATCAGTGACCACGTCCATATTGGTCTGTTAAATTGAGGCGTTACAGAATGCGCCTCTAGAACGGGGCCTTATTCTCGATCAGATGCTCCCCATAACCAGGAGGTAGATTCCGTTGAATATATTCATTTGCAAGCCGATGCAGACTAGGATAAAGGCGAATTCGTAAAGTTGACGTCTAGCTCCTTCTCATGTGTGATTATTCTTCCTACTTATTTAGAAAATCGAAGTCATTCTTTCTTAATGCTCTTTAAAAAAGGCAGGTACTTCACTTCTAGATGCGAATGACTAGCATGCGATACGAAGAAAAATGTTCGTTGAAATGACATTCACATCCTGATCGTCTCAGCAAGACCAAGCGCATGAAAATTCGAGCATCGAAAGCACCAAACATAAGAGTCTAACGTGGAAAAAGACAAATGTTTGTCCCTTGCTTGCCTTCGAATACGGTATGGTTCACCACCTTTAAATCTTTAAATTGGCGCATCAATGCTGAAAATGATGCAATATGCTTCAAGTCAGTAGAGCACCCAGCTCTATGTCGAACGCGAACCGTTCTGGGGCGTTAGGCTTCCTGCCTGCTTCACAAAATACACGTTTTTAAATTTCAAGCTTTTAACGCTTCATTTCAGAACACCGTAATTGTGGAGCCTTTTGTAGGAAAAAAAATGGTATCAGCAATATGTGATCTTTTCCATTCCTTACTTATCGGCTTCCACAAGCACATGTGCTTGGTTGTCGCTGCTTTTATGCCATCACTACGGGCTCTGATAGAAAACGAAAGGTATCACAAACTCTCTCTCACGTCTACGTTTGAGGTCTACAGGTGAGAACTGCGAGGCAGGAGTCGTCTCCTATCTTTGATATTGAAGTTCTTAAGTGTGTAGGGGAATAAACGTTTCAAAATCATGCCGGCAGCCCCTGACTCGCGTGAACAAGGCACTGTCGGCGATCAAACTAATCGCGCAGGAGTGCACATAATTAGGCATCTACATGTTGCAGAGAAGTTCTTGGTTGTAATATAATTGGTAGAGCAGACTTTACGAAGCAATTATGCCCACGCGAATACCGAACCGACGGAAGGAAGATGTAGCGAGAGAGAACAGGTTTGTCAGCCTTCTCTATTCTTCTGTATGCTTTTCAGAATGCCTTTCTTGGCGTCGTTTTAAGGAGGTTTATAATCTTCATTCCGCACGTTTTGAAAAGTTCAGACTTATTCTGGTTTCAGTGTCAGTTTTCTTTGGCTTCGCTTTACCTTAATATGTGCCAAGAATGGGAACTAAAATTTTGAGACGCTTAGAAAGAACACAAAACCTCACAGCACAACGGTAGGTTCATCTAAGACCCAAATTGTCTACCTTGCAATTCAGTTCGCGTTTACAAGAACTCCTTACAGTTTGCAGGCAGATATTAAAACGGCAGTACTTGATACGCGGAAGTGTGATTTAAGTGACTAACATCCTACTGAATTAAGCTGTAGTCATCAATCGTTTCCCAATTATAAACTTTTGAAAATATAAATTCAGGAATACCAATATCACTTTGCGTAGGTTTTACTTAGGAAAATGAATTTTTCCTTGGCCTGAAGATAAGTAATAAATTTATTGCTTTTCAAAATAAATGTTTAGTATCAGTTGTGGAGTTGTCATCTTCGTAACAAGGCAGAAAAAAACAAGATGAAATTCATCGACAGATATTATTTATTTCGCTTCAGCATGCGTAACAGTTCATAGCCAATTTGCCGAGAATCTGTTCGTGAAATGTCCACTGGGCCACGGAGAAAAGGTTGCTTCAATTCACAAAAATGGCACACTGACAGAAAGCGTCCTGACGTTAGGTCGCGCAGTTGCAACTTTAATATGAGCCTGGTACGTAGTATTCAATATCGTTTCCTTCCAAGTGTGTCAAGAACCCTTTCTCGGGAGAACAATTCATTTTTCACCTTATGTCTGTTCATCACAGCCGTCAAAATTTTCTTTTTATCCGAATGCGCTTCATTAGTTTCATCATCGCACAAGAAACACTCCTCTTGTAACATATATGTTTCCGCTCCACTCGCACTACTTTCGCGTATTGGTGGGAAATAGAGGCTTCGTTGTCTTCGCAATGCACTTCCGAATCACACGACATCTAGGAGCTTCAGGAGTTGCCTTGCTAGCATTGGGCATAGCATCATGCAGTATGGTGTGTATGCCTAGCTATGGCTACGATGTCGCAGTTGGCTGTTATTGCTGTCGTTCTGCAGTTTGAACGAAATGAAAAATGTGAGGCTACATTAATCGTGGAGAAAGCAGCACAACAATGCCATTTAACCACATAACTGAAACCAAGGTACAGAGAACATATCTGTTAGTGCTAAGAATAAGATTAAATTAGGAGATTTTATTAGGGGAGTTTTATCAGGTATCTTCAGTACAAAAGCGAATTGAAATAACAAAATTCTGGTATTCGCTGATGTCATCCTTGTGCTACGCATTCCACGGGAGGAAAACCCCATTAAGTGAGCATGAAAAAATTTGGAGAACAACGACGATGTGAGCTCGATTAAGCATTGCAGGTCTTGCAAGGAATGTTCGCTGCGTTTAGATAGTGCAAAGATTCTAGGCACAAGCAGAGATAAAGCTGTAAGTCAACTACTGAAAGCTTACCATATAAAGAAAAGGGCAGATTATTGCGTAAGCGATACTTCACTTCACTTGTACAGAGCAGAATGCGAACTTTTCTCGGCCACATGATAAAATGTATCATGCGGTGTGAAATTGTTCTCTGTAGTCGCTCGCGCGTCTCCTCTTCCCTACTGTATTCTGTGAGCGCATGCGGGGCGGATCCTTTATATACTCTATGCATTGGCGAACTAAAATCTGTTGTGAGTGCGGCGACTGTCCGCGTCGTGAGTGTTTTCCTTCCATCGTGTTCGTCTTTTTTCGCGCTGCAGTTATGTCGGAACCATATTATGATAACCAGAAGACATCGCAGGAGGAAATAAAGCACACCAATGAAAGTATTGTACGAAACCGCATTTTGAGAGCATGAGAGGGAGTAAGAAGAAAAATTGTGGCATTGAGCTCGCTTAGCAAGAGGAAGGGTATAGCAGTAGCTCCTTCCCAGTACCCACATAAGCGGCATATAGGTTAATGGTAAATCTTCGAAGAGCACTGAAAAGAACGAGATTGATGCACATGAAAATAAGAGTAACGTTAACAGGCAGTATGACAGCAGATTATGCAAGAAAAAAGAGAACATAATGACATCCCAGATGAAGTAGGTAGTTATTTTGCGCGCGGGCTGTAAGCGTAGATGTAAAGCTGATTATTGTCTTACGTTATTTAGCAGAACCTGAGGAAAGGCAAACGTTGTGAGGGCTGACAAAGGGTAAATTGATGGAAGAGGCTATTCGGTTTCTCGGAACAATTGCAGCGCCATCAGGCCGTGGTTCGAAGTGGATACTGTTATATTGAATTGATGGCAGAGGAGCCTTTATGTTTATATTAAGTGGGCGGCAGGTAGTGCAGCCACTGATGTCTCATTTACAATATTTTCACTCGAGAGGAAGATGTGCCGCTGAGCTTAAGGTTTGAGAGCGTCGGAATAAACAAGATATGCGATATTTAAAACTACTATAAATATAGTAAAATAAACAGTCCAGAGTCTCAGGATTGAAAGCACCACTGGTCTGTTTTAGAATTTGGGTCATTTTATAAAGGTTCCTTGCTCTCATGACAAAAGATGACGACAGAGATATAGGTGGAGCAAGGACGCTCGTCAGCGCTTGTCCTGTGTGTATCTGTCTTCAAGATCAGCCAAGATCTATTTATGACATAAAGTATTTCAAAACCGCTTTTAAACCAATTGAATTTCCCCGAACTCCTTTTGACGCACTTTTCAAAGCACCGTGAACAACTCCTGAAAAATTCCTTAGCAATTTATAGCAAAAAAACTGTGTATTACGTGCAGCCGTATATGTCAAAGTTCCGCATATATCTCTTGAAGCATTGATTGCATCCACAAATTCATTATTAATGCCACCTTTACATTTAATAAATCATTCTTTGCTCATTATAACGTAATATTTCAAACATAGAAAAATGTGGTCAAAGAATGTCCCGTCCGCTTACGTTCACTATCCAAAAACGTGCTGAAGTTTATAAAAAATCCTTCTCCAAGTTTAAGCTTTTGGAAGATTTGAACCCTTGTTAGAAATATGGATGACCACCGGCTAAACACTATTTTCCTTTCAGCAATGGATACTTTATCGGCCCGCTATATAAGATGGGCTTTGAGTCTGTAAATGCGTATGTTTTAGATATGGGCGATCTGAACATAAATTTTTACACGGCGAATTCAGAGGTTTTTCTAATAATATGCAACTTTTAGCAGTGGTTTATTATTTTGAGCCGCATTTACCATCGATTGTATCCCAAGAAGGGTACTTTTTTACGTCAGCTCGCGAATGCTGCAAGTAGTGTTTTTCAAAATAGTGACCCTGGTAGTTGTTCGCTATTTTCATGCAGGGTCATTTGACATCTGTATGATGTTATTTTATCGATTCCACACTTAAAAATTGGTGTATAGATAGTCTATACACATCTCATAGACTGTATTGCCTTCCTATAAATATTTCTTTCTCTATATTTGTAGTCTATAGAATGTCTATAGACTATTTATAAACAAAAAGTCTACTAAAAGTGTATGGCTATAAATCTACAGATTGCGCATAGACTGTCTGTAGGATTTGTATTGCGTATAGACTGTTCTCTAGGTTGTACATAAAGTATCTACAGACATTATAGGCAGAAGTCTAGGAACAGTGTGCAGACTGCCCAAAGAAACTTTTTTAAGGGTAGTGTAATTTACATTTCGGAATCAACAGTATGCTCCCTTTTCCCTCGAGCACTTACCAGTCCTATTGTTTTGATGATGCAACTTGTCACCACTGCGTCACTTTTGTACGAACTTTCGTCCGTTCTTGTGAAGCAATAACCGCTGGTATGTTCTGTTCCAAACCAGAATCTTTGTCTTAATTGGGCCCTGCATCAACTACAGAAGAAAAAACAAAAATTCTGAACATAAATGGCGAACAACACGTCAAAGCTTGATACATTGGTGCGAATGAATCAATGACCAGCTAAATCTTTGTAATCGCTGGAATAGCTCGCAACAAACGAACCAACACGGGTCACTATTTGCTTGTGTTAGGAAAGAAAGCAGCGCCAATTGACATAACACATATTTATGTTTTGTTTTAGATTTCAACAAATATGTATTCGTTAAAGGTGGCAGCAATTTTGAGCAGTGTACTTGGTCCAGGTAAGTATTAAGAGGTTTTGAATAAATCGTGAACCAGTTATGCTTTAATATTTCTAACAACCACTTTCTTGCACTAAGATTACTCAAGTATTAATGTGTTGCTTGCATACATTATGTCAATGAATCAAGCATTGCATAGTGGTTCGCCACCTTAGCTCTAAATAAAATCCTCCGTGCACAACCGCTCCTTCGCTGGAAACTTAGCGGCGCCGTGCGTGACGACATCATTGCTGCCTCTGCCTCTCGCGGTGCACTGCAGAAAAGCCTGAACGCCGATGCCGCTTTAGTTGGCGATTACATCACCATTTCAAATGCTAGCTCAAAAAGATTTCGAATGCATTACACACAAGTTTCATACAATCGGCTCGTTTAAGCTCATTGAATTTTAAAACTCTCCAGTTGCCCTTTAAAGCATGGTGTTCTAAACAAAAAAAGCAGCTGCGAACCTAATGGAGTGTAAAAATCAGAATAATGAGGCATAGTAGAGGGCAGGTAGATGGGTTTCTTGACAACACAAACTGAACAACAGAGGTGGAAGCCCCAGTGTCATTCGACAGCTCTTCGACAAGAGGACTTGTTTTGGTCTGGAGAAAGCGTTCATCATTAAGGAGCCGCTCCTTAGCTTGGAAAACCCGATGTGCCCGAATTTTTCACTACGAACTGATTTCTTAAAAATCGCATTGAACCAGATTTATTCCTTAAAATGCCTCTTCTGAGAACACCCAAGCACAAGAGATTGAGGAGTTCGTTGTGGTATACTCTTATACGAAACAGCCTTGAGGACCGGATGGATCCTGAACAAAGTTGAAAACTCCGCACAAGAATTATTGGAGACCTGATCTTATTCGACAGGAGTGTGCGCTCAAGTGGTGACCTTAAACCATATTTATTGCTTCATATACAGGCCACGGCTCAGTTTCACGTTAAGTTTCAAGAGGAGGAGGAGGAGGAACAACTTTATTTACGTCATGGCCTAATGGCATCATGACCTAATGGCGCCGTGACGGGGGCCCAGGCGGCAACTCAGCGGAGGATCTGAGGCCTTTGTCGCTCAAGAGCCGCCGAGACCTGCTGGACGGCCCAGGTTAGCACGTCACGGTCACAGCATTCCGCCGCAGCCGCGAGTCGCGGCGGAATCGTTATGCTTTTATAAGCCTCGTCGGAGAATTTTGTGCAGTCCCATAGGATGTGCGTCAGAGTTGCCCTCTCCCGCTGGCACACGCGACACACATCACTTTCATATAAGTTTCGGTATAGATGAGTCATTAACTCCGGGGTTGGTAAAGAACCAGTTTGTAGTTGTCTAAACAGCACCGCCTCCGCTCGGCTCAGTCCCGGGTGTGGCGGTGGGAAAGTCCTTCGAGCGAGGCGGTAAAACTGCGTAAGTTCATTGAATGTTGTCATGTGGTCTTTGGCACTACACCACGTTGGACGGTCGGTTGCAGCGGCGCGGTTGGTTAGCGCTCGCGCCACTGCATGTGCCGTCTCGTTGTGGTTAGCGTGCTTCTCCGACGCATCGTTGCCCGAATGCGCCGGGAACCACCTGAGTCTGACATACCTTTCTTTCCGTTGTAGGTCAGTCGAGCACAGAACGCGCACAGCCTCACCGCACACTTTGCCCTTGGCATAATTCCGCACTGCACTTCGGGAATCACACAGCACCGTTTGGCATCCGGGGTCAGCAATGGCCAAGGCAATGGCTACCTCCTCCACCTAACATGCCTCTGGGACCCGTAAGCTTGCCGCTGCCCTCGTGGCGCATGATGACGCATCGATGACAGTAGCTACGAACGCCGTGTGGTCTCCCTGGTATTCAGCCGCATCCACGAACCTGGCGTGCGCATCCTTGGCATGAAAGTCCATGAGGAATTTGGCCCTCGCCGCTCTTCGCTCCTTATTAAACTCAGGGTTACTTGTTTCTCGGGATGAGGTCTACCCGAATCCGACATCGGGTCCCGTCAGGAACAGGAATGTCACTAGTGGCCTTTTTCAACCTGGGCGTGAAGCCCAAGTAATGAAGTATACGCCTACCGGCCTCGGTCATAGAGAGCCGCTCCAGCTGGGCAGTCTGTTGCGCTTCCGCAAGTTCCTCAAGGGTATTGTGGACCCCGAGTTTCAGGAGCTTGTTGGTGTCCGTACACTCGAAAAGGCCGAGCGCCGCCTTGTAAGCTCGGCGTATGAGGCCGTTGATCTTATTCTTTTCACGCTGCATCCAGTTGTGAAAGGCTGCAACGTAGGTGACGTGGCTAACTACGCAGGAGTGCACAAGCCGAATCAAACTTTCTTCTTTCATACCGGCCTTGCGGTTGGCGACTCGTCGGATGAGGCGTATTGCGTTGGAAATCTTGGCTGTAAGACGGGAAATGGTCTCACCGTTGCCCCGTCGCTTGTCTATAATCATGCCAAGCACCCGGATTTTGTCGACCTCAGGGATCACTTGACCGTTCCTCGTGACGATCTTGATGGCCTCGTAATCCCTCGGTTTGCTTTTGTTACGTCTGACGTACTTTGGTGGTAACACCAGGAGTTCTGACTTGGCCGGTGAGCAGATCAATCCGGATCCGTTTAGCTGGTCTTCAATCGCGTCGACGGCTTCTTGCAGTGTGGTCTCAATGGGACCATCGCTGCCTCCCGGAACCCACAGCGTGATGTCATCGGCATAGATAGTGTGCCGGACCCCCTCAACTCGAGAGAGTCGCTTGGCTACCCCGATCATAACGAGGTTGAATAACAACGGGGAGATGACCGAGCCCTGGGGGGTCCCGACACTGCCGAGCCTTTTCGGTTGGAGCCGTAGATCTCCGGCGTAGAGCTCGGTAGTCCGCCCCGTCAGAAAGTTCCTGATGTAATTGTACGTTCTTGTGCCCATGTTGAGTGTGGACACCTGGGCTAGGATCGCAGAGTGTTTCACTTTGTCGAAGGCGCTCTGTAGGTCCAGCCCTAGGATAGCCTTGTTATCGTTCGTTCGGGTATCAGCGTCAATGATATCGTTTTTCAAGAGAATCATCGCATCTTGGGTGCTGAGGGAACGGCGAAACCCGATGATCGAGGTGGGATAAAGTCCCGACTCCTCCAGGTAATCCTGCCACCTACACATGAGGACGTGCTCCAACACCTTGCCCACGCAGGACGTGAGCGAGATGGGCCGGAGGTTGTCCGTGTTCGGTGGCCTGCCTGGTTTGGGAATAAGGATTGTTTTTGCAGTTTCAAGAAGAATATTTAGAAACGAGAGGCCAGAACACGGGGAATTTCAAGCATTTATTTGGCCTCATTGTAGGAAACGCTATCACCGCTAACCACATCCTGCTCCAGGGTTCTTGCCAGTTTAAAAAAAAGCTTTATGATATTTAATGACTGTTTTTGCAGGGTACAAGTCAGGCAGGTCTTGCATGCATGCGCAGTGCTGCGTATGAGGTTAGAAGTTTGCGCGGCGTAATAATTGTAATAGATGAATAGTATGAAATTTTTTCCCTGTAATTTGCATGTTATTTGTAAAATTTTCCGCAAGAAATAGGGACTTTTCTGTCCCGTACAAGATAGTCGTGCGCTTATGGTAAATTCTTTTATGCTGGGAACAAAAAAGCACCCAGAAAACGAATTATGAAATTGTCGCCCAGTAACCGGATTTTGTACACTAATTTCGAGGAAAGTAATATCGCTCTATTTTGACTGCCCGAATTCTGCAATAAATAAAACCCGCAAATGAAGCGGATTAGGTTTTAATGGGGTCGGGACAGCGACAATGAAGCCCCGGGGAAGGGGAGGTGGTTGTGACGTGTGAAAGGTTTTAGGATGGGGAGCCTGAACTCGAAAATCTTGTCTGGGAGGGATAGCTGCTAAAGAGGAACAAATGGGATAAAGAAGTACTCCAGCCCAGCACAAAGGAACCCGTGGTGTGTGGAGAGGCTGCGTGTCCACATATTGGGAGTGGCGGCAATTGAATGATATTGCCGCGAAACGTTGTAGTGTTTGTTCATTCTTCAAAGCTACCGCCACGCTGCTTTATCACTTTGTGGATGCAGGACGCGACCAGAATTATCTCGAATGGTCGCATCCAGACGGAGCCGATTCTATCTCGTTCCAAAAAGTTTCTAGTAACTTTGCACGCTTTATCTATAAATTTCGCTATCAGCTTTAAATTGAGCACTGCCGTGACCGGCGGGCATTCTGTTCGACGACCACCGAATGGTTGAGTCCATTGTGGGCACAATGCAGCAAAAATAAAAGTTTTGTTTAGGAGCCATTTTAGCTGTCTTTATGCTCTCTGCATCGCAGTCACCACTTCGTGACAATGAGTAGTAATGTTAAATTGTCAAAACTAGAAGAAAGCAATTGAGCAGGAGGCCAAAATGAAATACGGGGAAGCGAAAAACAAATGGCTGCATTGTTAAGCACCAAATATTGTGCACACTTTTTTGCATGCGGACACCACCGCCATGTACCTGAAAGCGCGAATGAGCTCCCATTGTCCCAGGGTCCGAATTATGCTCGTCTTCAAGTTTTTCGTCGTCATTACCAATTTACCCAATGTACAGAGCGGACCTGTGTCCCGATGCCGAATTTCTTCAGCAATTTTGTACACTCCAACGCACGCAGCGCACATCTCTCTGTCACTGCCGCCACATAACTAGAAGCGCGAATAAAAGTTCGGTGGTGGTATTAGTCTATGAAGAAAACGATGTGCAATGCACTTCGTAAGAGTGTGCTGCCGTTTAACACATGGCGTGATCGGCTGCGGCCTGGTGTTTTGTGGTGTAAGCGTGCTTAGACTTTTCTTTTCGGCACAGTTTCCATGCAATAAAGAAAAAAAGAAGCTGCGGCATGAGCCTATGCTCTCGCGCAGTGGCAAGCAAAGATCTGTTCGCGCCGCCGCGGATTCGAGTTCCACTCGCGGATATTTATTTTTTTCATTTTTATTTACTTACTTCACTTCGCACAAACCCACAAACACCGCAAGATCTTGCCCGGAGTTTGCCCATCGGAACAGTTCTTTGGCATGTATAATGGGGTGTGGAGGAAGAGCTAATGCAGGAGGGCAAAAGGGGTCTGAAAACCAGTGGTTTCTGAGAAAGAATAGCAGGGGTGCCGAGCAAAATTTAAGAGTAGATGAATGCCGGGAATAGTGAAAAAGGAGAAAAATAGAAACAACAAAAAGCATACGACGAGTGGGCGAAGATGAAGCTTAAGGGTGAACGCAAAGATAATAGTACTGAGAATGCCGCTGTAATATACTTTTCTCTCGTTGTGCTAATCTTGCTCAGGCCACGTACATTTCTTTTTAAAAATTACGTCAGCGACGAAAAACACCTGACAGAGTCTGAGTTTCTTTTGGGAGAAAATTCATAAAATTTGGACGATTAATTTTTACATCAATACAGCCTGGCGGTAAGTGCCCATGAATGAGCAGTTGACACCTATGAACAAAACGATGCCGTTATCAGTTTTTCAGGCAAAGAAAAGATAACTCTGGAAATGTGTCCAGCGCGACAAAATGAGGCACTTTTAAGAGCACAAAATTGGTACCGAGCACATGAGGCACTAGCGACGCTTGGTGCACACGCAGCACCCACTGATGACGCTTTGGACGGCCAGGGACTCCAAATTTTGACTTGTCTGCGCTTTAGTAGCACGGGCCAAATTGTTTTGCTTCGGCGCTTGTGCAAGAAAATTATAGTAATCGCAGTGGCCGTCAGTTTTTTTTACAGTGACGCAGCACAGGAAGTAAATTTCATGGGACAAAAGAGCACACGGTTCCAAATCAGCACCGTAGTGATTGCAACGCGCCTCCAGCGGGCGTTGCCTTTTCATCCAGCTTCGTGTACGCCTGACGTGCTCATTTACAGTTGTGTGCGAAATACAGCGCCAGGTTTCCAGACTCTGCAGATGTTTCAAGAAGGAGATTTTTTTGTTTCTGAAACTAATATGGCATCCTCTGGTGCATGACTCCTAACGGTCCATTGGCACTAGCGTCTGATATATGCTGCACTACATCTGGGCGTCATAAATTCTCTCCACAGCGTTTCGGTCAGACTATAGCACACACCAGTGTAATGTTTGGAAGGGAGCCATTAAAAGGGATCGTTTAAAGCGTCCAATTCCTTTGCGAAAAATACTTCTGAACTCATCCTAAGCACTCAAAATGATGTCTGAATTTCCAGGTATGTGCTTGCCGCACGCAGAACTACCGGCTCAATCCCGACAGTTACCCCCAAAGTGTCCGACAATTACATTTCAGGGTGGAGGGGTGAGTTGTGAAGACTTAATTTCAACATTACCTTAGCTACCATCACATCGTACAAAAAGTACTAATTAAAGATAAGGTGTTTTTTTTCTGGAGGTCACCCAGCCACTGCTACAGTATCACATAAACAGATTGCACAACGCACACAGAATCCACAGAAAATAAGTAATGAACATACCCACCAAAGCTTGAGGATGCGGAGAAGGAAATCCAGGAACTGGTTGGCTATCCTGGGGGACAAATGAGGGGATGTAAAGGTGAAGTAGAAAAGGGAGTAACAGGACAATGAGGTGAGTACGCGAAGTCGGCAAGCGTTCGGTAAAATAACAACCTATCATGAAGGCCAGAGTTTCTCAAGAAGCGGAGCAGTGCCTGGGAGGACCTCACCGCCCACGATTGCAGTGGCCAGTCGCCAAGAATCTTCTTGTCCGTCAGTGGGCGCGGATCTAGACGCTAGAGCGCACGGCAGAGACACTGCCTTTCGGCACTGTATGCAAGGCATTCAAAAACAATGTGGGCTATATGCCTCGTCTCGTCGCAACCGCATATGGTACACGTAGGGCTATAAGCAGTACCAATTACGAATTAGTAATATGTAAATGTGAGTCACTGTTCTATTGCGAGACTGTTAAACTTTAATTTTGGTTCTCTGCATGTTACATTTTAGGCTTACCGTTCTGCTCTGCCTGTCTAACTCATTCATCACCCTTTGAAGTTCATCTCCTGAACGATTTACCAAGGCAATGTTTTAAGGAAATCACAGAGTACTTAGGCATTCTCCATAAACTCTTATCCCCAACTCTTTCGAAACGGGGCCTTGAAATGCCTCTTGTAAACTGGTAGCGAATAGAATTCGTGGGATAGTGGCTCCCTGCCTAAGGCCCTTCCTTATTAAAATTTTATTTCCAGCACTAAAGTAGTTTTGTAGACGTTATAGGTATCCTCCAGTACTTTTACAAGACTCCTGTACTGCCCGATTCTGCAATGCCTGCATGACTGCTGAGGTTTCCACATAGGTATACCTTTTCTTGTAATAAGTGAAGGCTATATATAGACCGTTTACAGAGAGCAGTTCGCCTAGTCGACACTCGCGGCGCCACCGCCGTCGCGACATCAGTGGCCTTCTGGATAGCAGGCGACTGCAGGTGGCGCCTACGCGCTGCTGACTTCGCTGCTGTATCCGCTATGCTCTGCGGCCAAAATGGGGAAAAGCAGAGGCAAAACGTGTTCCGTGTTCGGTTGTAAGAACTGCGACGCAGATTTGAAGCTTTGGAATATATCTGTTTGCGAAACGCACGGGCCTCAACTTCACGAAGACTGTCCGTGCACTAGGCCTTTTGCAATGCATAGATTTCCGCAAGGAGAGAAGAACAAGTTGGTACGACAGCACTGGATTGCGAATCTACAGAGGAAAGACTTCAACCCCGGCTCATCGGCTAGGGTGAGTACACATGATAAAAGTGAAAACACCGGTTGCTCAGGTTGTTTGCTGACGGTATACCTGTAACGCCGGCAGTCACCTGCGCGCTCGAGCCGCTGTTCAAATGAATTTCTGTGCATGGTCTGACGGGATGTTTTGGTTTGCCAGTATCGTTTCAGTCACCTTGCATTCAGTGTTCATCTGAGAGTAGGGTAGTACGGCTTAGAGCCTGCTGTTTTAATTGTAAAAATGATCTAACCTAGGACCGAGCTAAACGGGCTGATGTATGTACATGATGTACGTACATACCTACGTAAGTACATACATGTCCGCGTTTAGTCGGTGCCTTTCGAGTCGGCTGTGCATTCGCGCTTGAAGCGTAGATCCTTTGCATTGTAAGTACCTTATCTCTACCATCTCGTTTCGAAATACTTACGCGAACGTGCGGTGCTGGCTGCATTTCATTTTCGCCACAACGGGGAGGTACTACGTACATGTGTTTGCGCACGTGAGATAGGCGTTTTCATAATACGGCCAGAAGCTTTCCAGGCATTGTGCTGGACTTTTTTTCGTTTATGAATATTGGCATCGCACATCCGAGGAATGCTGTTGGGCTATCTTTGAGTGAGTGCAAACGCCGGTTGAAAGAATTTTTCTTGGTTGTGTGCCCCGGTTTATGGAAAACAAAACTTCTCAAATATGCATTGTGAAAATATTATGGTGCAATATTTTTGAAGAGCACAAAGGAGAAGTGCAATGCCTGGACAGTTGCATGAAATGACCATATTACATGTTTATTTAGAATGACCATATCACATATTTCCTTGTATTTGTGGTCTTTGACGTAGTCCGCTTGCACTGGTTGTCAGAACTTAAGTGGCCTTCATACACATTTCTTGCAGGTATGCTCAGTTCATTTCATTGATGGGCGTCCCTCTAAAGACAACCCGTACCCAACACTGCACCTTGGAACACCGGTATGGCTTTCGGAGGTTTGTTCTGAACTGCAGTTTATTTATTCTTTTGTATTTTCATACTCTGCAATATTTTAGACTGCTCACCACAAGGGAAGAAGGAAGCTGGTGCGGCACGATGTCAAACCTTTGGAGCCTGAGACCTGTTCAACAGCTGAACCTTTGTCACACCATTTATCAGACGAGCAAGATGAAGAGAGTGTTGCAGCTGATGATCTCCTGCCTATCAACATTGCAACAGAGGATGTATCACATAGGTACGGTAAAGTGGTGTGAATTATCCTTCATGGGTTCTCATTTACATGCTTTTATGCAAGTCTGTCTTGGGTGCACAATATGCACGTTTGCTTTCACTAATTATATGAAGAGTTTAAACCTGTGGTACACTATGGATATTACCTTTAGCTGAGAGTGTGCTGCACTTAGCAGTGCTTTCTTCGTTCCAAGTGAATTTTGCATCCTTCACGTCGCAAATAAGATGTTTTTATGTCATACAGTGACTGAAGTAAACAATATTCAGCAATTTCGTCAGCGGGGTAGCATGCCATCTACCATTTTTGTGCATATATAGTTTGCCACCATTAGTGACATAATTTTTTTTTGGATTTCAAGCGTAATGTGCACCTCCGAAATAGAAATTAGTCCCACAATCGTTCATAAGTCGCATAATTTTTATTGTTGCTATTTCCATAATGGCACCTCTACTAGTATTTTGCCCTTGAGAACTAACAAACTGTCTTTGTCAATGCTTGAAGATGCCTTTTTGGTGGGAGTGCTCCTTTTGAGTAGAAAAAAAGAAATGGCGTGTGAAAGGGTTAAGAACAGCAGAATCTGTTCACAAATAAAGTTGCTGATATCATGAAATGGTGATTGTAAGCTTGCTTACTAGTTTTGCCATCTTTAGCATTGTCATGTTCAGTTAACAGTAAAATTTCTTGCAACCACTCATATAGGCTAGCCCAGTTACAGCTTATTGCCTGGACCCGGATTGTGCATCTCTTGCTGCCATGTGCGCAGGAGTTTTGCCTATCTCTGCAGGCATACACAGTCTGCATTTCAATGAAGCAATTACTATCTTTTCATTCTTTTTCCCATGAGATGGTGGTTGCCACACGCTGCTATGTTTGGAACTAGACTTTTTCACGTTGCTTTGTGTTTACTGCTGTGCAATTCTGAACAAAAAGCAATCAATGCACATGAGAGCAGACTTGATTTCAGTCAGTGCATGTACATACATTGCTCAGCCATTCCACTGCACAGGTTCGTCGTCTGCTGTAAGCTTGACAGTTTGCTGCATTAGCACTGTTTCACGGGCTACTGAGGAAAACTCTGAATATTGTCAGCCAATGATGGGAATCCCTGTATTTAGTTTTTTTCCCATTCATAAAAGCTCAGTGTTCGCTTAGCATTTGTGATTAGAACACAGTACCTTATCTATAGAGGCCAGTTTCAATTTTCTTTCAGTGTCCCTTTAAAGCTTTCAATACCTCTGCAAGTTGTTACAGGAGTACGATGCAGACCACAATTATACAGCCAGAACACTCTTTATTTCCCGGTAGTATAACCGTTGCACGGCATGGTAATTTTATTCTGTGTGCTTGTTAGCTCATACTACTATGCTAAATATTGTGTCTCACTTTCCTCCACATCCTTCGTTGTACAGGAGAGAAGGAGCTGAGAGTCTCGTTGATGGCTGCTTGGCCTGTGGCTGCAGATGCAAGATTACCGAAACATCAGAAAAAGGAACTCAAGTGGAGCCAGCGGCTGCTCATGACCATTTGTATGCAACCACTCGCAGGCAGGCCCCGGTCACTGCAGACAGTGCTTGCCAGACTATATTCAGTGCATACTCAACTCTTGCACCAAGTCACTTCCGCTTCTTTACAGGTCTGTCAAAAGTAGTATTTGACGAACTAGTTCGGACTCTTTCCACTATTGTGAAGAGCCCTTTCACAATGCCCTTTGAGGACCAAATCCTACTTACACTGATGCGGCTGCGACTTGGCCTATTGCTTAATGACCTTAGCTTACGTTTTGGTGCATCCACTGCAGCCATTAGCAGGATTTTCTGCTTCATTGTAACAAAACTTGCCAAGTTTGCCAGAGAGTTCTTAGTGTTCTGGCTGCCAAGAACAGCAATCAGGAGGACATTGCCTTATGTTTTTGAGGAGAATTACTCCGTAACTTGCATTGTGGACTGTTTCGAAATTTTCATTGACAGACCTGGGCAACTGCACCGAAGAAATACAACTTACAGTTCCTACAAATCGCACAATACGGCCAAAATTCTTCACGTCATTGCATTAAGTGGGTTTATTATGTTTTTGTCAAAACCGTATGATGGCCGTGCAAGCGATCGTTTCATCACTTTGGACAGTGGTTTTTTATACCACCTGACGCAAGGCGACGAAGTCCTCGCTGACCGTGGCTTTAACATAGATGACCTGCTCCCACCATCTGTTAAAGTTTCACTCCCAAGCTTTTCCAAAGGCCGGCCGCAGATTTGTCGTTCAGATGTAGTAAGTTCGCGTCGCCTGGCAAGGCTTCGGATTCATGTTGAGCGATCAATAAGGCGTCTCAAATGCTTCAGGATTTTGAAGCAATTCCCTGCTAGTATATTCACAAAGAAACCCTTCGCAAATGATGTACTTGTTGCCATCGCTGGGCTCTGCAACCTGCAACCGAATTTGATTAGAGATCATGGTGATGCGTCAGAACCTGGTGCTCAGTCACCATCGCATCCAGGCAAGCAGCTGGAAGTGGTAGACAACACACCTGAATGAGGCATGGAGATTTATGTGGAGTAGCCACATCATCTAGTCGTCTCTTGTTTTTATGCACCTGCCATGTTCTCTGTTCACTGATTAACGTAACCATGTTCACTGCAAGAGAAAGGCTCCTCAAAATTGCATTCAGTTAAATCGTTAAATCTCCTGGGCTAGCTGTAGCCACCTTACCCCAGCAAACTTGCCAATTTTAACTGCCCATCTGACTCTGCCACCCTTGATGCCATTGGTTATCAGCTCTCCATATTACATGCTTTGCTCATGGCAATTTCTGTTTCAGCTAGGATATCATTAACTTGCATTTATTCCCTGACCCAACCTACTTGTTTGCTGTCTCTATCCATAGCTCACATTGCTCTCAATTTAATTTTAAGCATTTTTATTAGCTTCAGCGTTTCTGCCCCATAGGTGAATACTTCCAAGATACAACTCTTGATTCATCGCCGTATGCCTCAGAAAAGGCAGGATTCCGGAAGAAGTGAGTGCCCTATTCGGCCTTGTTAGACCCTCGTGGGGGCATGTTAAACGCGCCTGCAAAATTTTACGTTCTGAGCTTTGGCGTCAGGTGCGACTTTACCAGGATTGGTTATCCGTAAGTTGTTATGCTCTGAATTCGAAGTGGCTCGCGGTATGCAAACTAGGCCATTACAAACGCCTCACGGGACAGCTGACCGAGCAGTGGTGGAAGTACTGGCTTGGGCTGGCCCTCAGGAAACCGGAGGAGTACAGGACAAGAAATGAAGCCCTCAAGCCTCACGACTCACAGACATGTTCAACGTCCAGCTCAAGCCTCACGGTGTTGGGCGGTGTAGACGTGCCGAAGGATATACACAGGCTACTCAGCAAAGGACCTAAGTACGGACTACCTCCCACGGTACCTATTCAAGACCTGGCTGCCCTGAATCGTCGCATTGCCAAGAAAGCGCATATGGAGCAACAGAAGAGGTGCTTGCTTGAAGGTGTTGACTGCCTCCAAAAAACAGCTGGTGTGTCAAGGGATAGGAGCCTAGCAACTTCCTTGCAGAGGGTGGTGACACACTTTGTTGATAATGAGTTGTCGCTTTTACAAGCTGACAAAGAAGGAGGCTTTGTGGTGTTGCCGAAAGGCCTTTTCCATGAAAAAGCCCTTCAAGCGGTTGAAAAAAATTTCACCCTTATAAAGCGTCGTGCTACTACTGCAAAACAAAAGATAGCCGACTTCTGCAAGGATGTTGGGAATGATACTTTGTGTACGCGAGTCACTAAGTCTAAAGGTAATGCTTTGAATGTTTTCTTTAGTGCTAAGACGCACAAACCCAGGGTCCCTTTCCGCACTATTGTGAGTGAAAAAGGCTCTTGGCAGTTACATGTTAGCCAGTATCTGCAAAAATCTTTAAAACAACTTACTGTTCACGATCCGTTCCTTGTCAAAAATTCTGGAGATGTAGTTAATTTTCTCAAGAACGACCGCAACATCGGCTTTGCTTTCTCTGTCGATGTAGAGGATCTGTTTTATTCTATACCTCACCAAGAGTTGTTCGCTTCTTTGAGACAATGCATTGACAAGAGTGGTGTTGTCCCTTTCCAAAATTCGGCTGGCATGTCTGTTGACAATTTTTTGACTCTTTTAGAATTTTACCTTAAAGGTACATTTATCGCTTTTAACAATCACCTCTATTTACAGACGAAAGGCATTTGCATTGGATCTTGCGTTGCACCCATTTTAAGTGACATTTTTTTAGCCAGCATTGACCAGGTTTTAAGCACTGTTTTTAACTCGGACGAGGTCATCAAAGTGTACCGATATGTTGATGATTGTTTAATATTTTTGGACAAGCAGAGCCCTTTACACTACTGCGCTATTGTTAACAAGATTTTAGATGCTTTTAGGAAGTATGGAAAGGGACTAACATTTACTTTCGAGACACCGGATAACGACGAACTTCAGTTTCTAGATATTCCAGTGAAGTTGGGCAGAGGTCATACTTGTTGGATGTACGCCCCTCGTGTTCAGAAGCAACTCTTGCCTTACGACTCTACTCATTCGAAGGTCATAAAAAGAGGCATAGTTAGTTTGTGTCTGGATTCGGCGCTTGAGAAATCGTGCGTCCATGAGATGCAGTCTAGCTTTCAGAACCAATTGGCTAGAATTTTGTCAGCGGGCTACCCCTTATCGGTCGTGACTTCTGTTGCAGAAGCTTGCCTGAAAAAAGTGAAGGCACGCACAGAGAACTCCAAGAAAGAAAGGAACATGAACCTGCGACCGGAAGTTGCCCCCTACCTACACAAGGTGTCGCATAACATGAAGAAGGTAGCGAACAGGTATGGGGTGCCGCTCGTTTTTTCGGCGCCGGTGAAGCTGTCAAAGTTGTGCCCTCGTATTTCCGGAAGCGAAGCAAGGAGAAGCGGGTGTGGAAAAAAGCACACTACGCCCTATGTGCAATGCGCTTCTGAGGTGGTATACGAGCTGCCACTTTCATGTGGAAAAGTGTACATCGGTCAAACGGGGCGATGTATTAACGACCGGCTAGGGGAGCACCAAAGGAATTTAAAGAACAAAGAGAATGTGCACTTGGTTAGGCACTGCCAGTCATGCGTGACATGTTCGCCACGTTTCGATAGTGTTCGAATCCTAGGCAGAAGCAAGTATAAAACGGCACGTGAACTCCTGGAGGCCTTTCACATAAAGGAAAAAGCAGATTGCTGCATTAGTGATGCATCCGTTTTTTTGTACGCTTCGGAATTCAACCTTTTCGCGGCAATACGATAAGATGTTATTCCGTGGCACGTGTTTGTTTTGGTTTTCTTTCTGTAGTGCGCAGATGCGTGAGCCATTTTAAGCTTGAATTCTTTTCGCAGTAAACCAGTTGTGAGTGCAGCGTTCGTCCGTGTTTTTTGCGTGTTCCTTCTCTGTGTGTGTGTGCTCCTTCGCTGCAATATGAATCAAGAATGTTACCAACTTGCCCAAAAACGTGTTTTACTCAAGTATACAACTCTTATGTAATTAACTCAAGCATGCTGGTGTACTGGCAGGCTGCTGTTGATGACCCTAAGAATATCTGTCAGAGATATGCTATTCAGGTATTTTGCTAGCTATTTCACTGATGGCTCTGAGCTATCTTAGCTGCTACAAACAACTCGCGTTGGAGCCTTTTTTTCATGCCGTCTGATTACCAAAGTGTTTGTCAGCAATTTCAGGTCCGCTACCTTTTGTCCAGGAAGAGCAAACTCTATAGCACTCTTCCTCCTTGAGGAAGTGAAGTTGGAATCACTTGCAAAGCACGTTCGAGCTGCCAAGGTTGATGTTCTGAGCCTATTTCATTGTCTTGCTGGTGCACTTAGGGGCACTTGTTTTGCGGCTGTGTGTACAGTGTAGGTGCGACGTTTATGTGGATTGTGGATTTTTAAAATGCAATGGAAAGTTATGTTGGGGAGTTTCTGCATTGGCTTGCCCGATGGAAACCTTTGTTGATACCATATTGGAGATGTCATTCTTTGAAGATTTACTGCTTGTACTCCCTGTGTTCACTTTGGGATGATAAAAAATGTTCAGTACCAGGTGAGGGTACGAGCCTGTTGGTTTTTGTTCTATGCCTGCTTTTGTTTTGTTGTATGTTCAGAGATGTATTTGATAATTCTGATGTTGCATGCACAAATAAACCGGGTCAAATTGTCTTAATGACAAGACAATTAGTCAAATCTTGTAAATTTATTCCAATAGAAATGTGTTCATTGCTTGCTGTCAACAACTGCTGGCAGCAGGTGTGAAAAATAGAAGTCCTCAAGATGTGCCACTTGCTTACTTATGAACTCCTTGTCATAGGGCACCTCGATAATATATGCCTCGTTCGGTGCCCAAATCACGAAGTCGCACCGACTTCTCTCGCAGCAGAACAGCTGCAACTGTACTTGCAGGTAATATCTGTTCTTCCCGGCCTTGCTGAGTGTGAGTTAGTTCTCCTTCTTAATCACGTCATATTTTCCGCTCTTAAACAGGGCATTAAGGCTACCATGCTTTTGCACAGTCAGTGGTGTCGGGCACTTTATTTCCAGCACTTTGTCCGAGTCTGGAATTATGCCATCAGGGCTGGCTCCAAGCCATGAAGTGGCAGGCCGGATGATAAGGCCACATTCCACAACGTCCGTGGTCTTTGTTTTCTTGTACCAGGCACGGGCTTTTGCTTCTGACTCTCTTCCATACCTTCATGTAAAAATCACATTCATGTTGTAATGAATTAGTGTCCCTCATCTTAAAGTAACTTCAACAGTGACTAGTATATTGCAATACACAAACCAAGCATTCACAACGTAACAAATATCAACCTCCAATTTCATGCTTTCAGGCTTGTAACTTGCATGCGATTTGCGATGAACAAGCAGTCAGGCTGTGCTTTGCTGTTGGAAGCAATGAATAGAAATTTACATCACAAATTACAACCACACAGTGGTACTTCCATTCTTTGCAGGCAAATTCGGCCTGCAAATTGCCACTTTGCATAATGCCGTAATAGAGAGTTCATACTGCAAATACGCAAAAGTGCTGCTGTACAAAATCAAAGCATAGTGTTGCAACCGCTCTATTGTCAGCATCACATGCAAAATTTCGATGGAGGCGAAATTCTAGAGGCCCGTGTACTGTGCGATGTCAGTGCACGTTAAAGAACCCCAGGTGGTCGAAATTTCCGGAGCCCTTCACTGCGGCGTCCCTCATAGCCTGAGTCGCTTTGGGACGTTAAACCCCAATAAACCAAACCAAACCAAACATGCAAAACAGTATTTAGCAATAGTTCTTGTACTATAAAACTTGCCATAGCATTTTCGAATCCAAGGTGTAAACTTCAGCATGCCATGCAGAGCAACTGAGGCACAACACCAAAGGCTGTAGTCAGTGACATATTTGGCTCCTTACCGTGTGCTGGCATTACCATAGAAGCTTGGGTGTATGTGCTTTGATACCCACTTCTCAGGGCAGCTTTGATGGGAATGCTACGGGCCTCACTGGCAGTTATCCTCAAGAAACGTTCTTTGTGCCATGCTGCACTTCCCTGAGGGTGGTTTGCCAGTGTTGCAGCCTGCTCAGGAGACAGCAGCACATTGGTGACGAAGAAATCTTGGCATAACTGGCACAGCCGCTTGCAGTCATGCTGGCCATGCTCTTGCTGGAGAACTGTGGAGTACAAGAAGGGTCTGCTTAATTTAACGACTTCTTGTGCATACTCGAAACAGGCTTATGGTGGCTAAAACCTGAAAATCACTCAGTCAGTATGCAATGTAGGGCCATGTGTAGGTGTAATTTACAATCAAAAGCCGTTGCAAAAAATCAAGTCTGCTACAGCATCTGCAATAGCTGTTTCTCGGTGCACCTAGAACTTAGGAACTATGCACAGATGCTAGGAGTAACCTTGTGAGATCATCGCACAAAAAACTGTCACAACTTGATAGGAGGTCCTGTAGTTCATGCACTATCATATTCAGCAGTGCATGGTGAACAGCTGAGATTGCGTAAATGAGTATGAAAGAGGTCTTGTTGATGCTATACCACGTTCCAATGTCGAGATGCACGCTCTGCTGTAATGCTAATTACTAGTTAAGCATTATTGCCAGTATATTGGGATGGTTCAACCACAAGCACATGTCACTTGCATTTCGGCAGTTTTGAACATTGCAAGAGCAAATCTTTATGCATAATGTCTTTATATAAACTGACTACATTTAAATGAACAAAATGTACACTTATGCAACAACAAAACCCAGATGGCAATCTTACTTGCACGTAATGATAGCCTCTATGCCTGCTCGACTCACTTAGTTGAGTCAGCCATGCGCAACATCAGGAAATAATGTTCTTACATGCACGGCCATCTTCATCACCACCTGCGGGTAGTTTCCGGCGTGGCTTCAGAACAGTGTGTAGCCTGGTGTTCTGAAGCTTGCTGACGTCAAGAGGGCATTTTTCGAAGTGAAGGAGCATCTCTTTTTCAGATAAAAACTGCTGCGTCTTCGATTGTGTTTTCTTATGGCAATAAAGTACCTCCATTGTTGCTGGGGTTACATTCTTCGCTGTTGCCGCATTCCATGCACACGCTTTGTCAGTTGATGACTGTCCGGTGAGCCCCTTGGATGTTGCCTCGACAACCTTCATGAGCAGTGCACAAATATGGCTGCACCGCTCACTTAGCCCCGCTTTGCATGTGCAACTTGCTGAGAAAGGTTGTCCAAAATTTATTTGTGTTTGGTACGTCCTGCTCACTGTTTGCGACGACCTGATGTTTGCCTTGATGCACTTCACGCTATTTTTCTGCTGGTACAGTGCCACGCCAACATGGCCACTGTCAAGCAGGTTGCTGCCTTCAGCAAATCCTCTGTAGTTGAGGGATGGTTTGCCATCTGTGTCAGGCATTTCAACCATGTAGTTGTAGACAACTGAAATAAAGAATGATATCAGTAGAGTATGTCATCATGTGTGCTATTTATGTAGCTAGTTTTGTGGTAATAAAACTTTGTCCCCATGCTGAAAGTTGGATGCCAAGAAATCTAGTAAGGTTCTGCATAATACACTTATGCTTTCAGTTGCTGACAAATAATGAAAACTAATTATTTGTGCCTGATCGGCCGCGTCAGTCATGCTGCGACCCGCCGCATATGTTTACGATGGTTGTACGGCTGGTATTAGCTCCTGATGTTCGACTTTGCAAAACCAAAATAGCTTATTAAATGTCTCCACAGTTCCAGCCTTTTTTGATCTAACATGACTGGCGCAGAAGCATGCAGTGAGGAATATTGTCACTTGTGCTGATAGTTTTACGTCGCATTTTACTAGCGGCTGCCAGTTTTGGCTTACTGTCCACGCTGGAAACTTCGCTTATCGTACGCAAGGCTACCGCAAAAGATCGCGCGATGCCATGCAGCAGCTGTAGGTTAAACGCAAAAGAGGTTTTCTCAAGTGCTAACTTGTTTGCAAACGAGTGCACGTTGAATCTCGCGCTCCTTGCGGCAGGCTACAAAAAGCATAAATTCGGAAACCCTTTCCGCAAGCGAGTAAAAGTTCGATTTCATGCAAAGTCGAACATCAGGAGCTAATGCCAGCCGTTCAGCCATCGTAAACATATGCGGTGGGTCGCAGCATGACTGACGCGGCCGATCAGACACAAATAATTAGTTTTCATTATTTTTCAGCAACTGGTACGCAGGTGTTGGGGATTTTTTGCAGAATGAGGCCGTTACGAGCCAGCTGCACAAAAAGTACAACTTTGCGCAACTAACTTGTGCTGCAATCAAATCTGGGAAGTTCTCGCTTTAAACTCACGCACGAAAACAGTCATAAGCACACCAGTACAGAAATCCAAGCAGTGTTTTTGGCTTTAGAAAAGCGGGAAAAGACAGACAGCGAGCATACCATCGTCACCAAGCAAAGCGATGTGGCGTGAAGGCTCACACAAAAACAAGAGCAGAGTCCTAAAATACAAAAAAAAACAGCGCACTTACACGGCCGCTGAAGCTTCGGCCAAAGCTTGGTGTCATCCACCCATCCTGCATCCATTTTGCGAGCAAAAATAAGTACTATCGCAGTAAAACGCGCTTGCAGATGAGGCTTCCGCACAGGCAGGCAGCGGAGTCAGAAGGCCAGCAATGAAAGAGTGGTCACGTGACCAAATATGGCGGCGCCCATGCTTCCGCGCTGTAAAGCGTCTATAGAGGGTGGTTATGTTCTGTGCATTTCTCTTTCAGCTGATTGATAGCGTGAATATGATTTATTGTCGAGTAGACTTTACGAAAACCTCCCTGATCAATTTGTTGATTATAGTCTAGGTTGCGCTTGCTCTATTAGCGATTCCCATAGTAAACACCTTGTAGGCAATGCACAGCAAGCTGATCAGTATTGAATTTTTCAATCCTTGACGTCTGGTTTCTTATGAATCAAGATAGTGTTACCTAGCTTAGAAGCTTCTGAAACGCTCGAGGTAATTCTGTGTTCATTTTTTTTTTTGCAATCCGTATTCTCGGGAGTAATAGGAGGTAGAGAGTTGTTTGATCGAACAGTTAGAAGTCGACTGGGGCATTAGCAATAAGTTAGCGAACATGTATCCTCGTTAACCCGTCTGGAAAGGCAGGCTTCGAAAAACAAATATAACCACCTGACGCTTTCTCCCTTTGAAAACTTCCATACGCGCTGTGATAAACGTATTAGACACCTCTGCTACTCTCTTCACGACATAGCTTTGTGTAGCCCTAGTAATATGTGTCACCAGTTACTGAACCATTGTGCGATCGAGTTTAGTTTTATAATCGCTCAGGCAGTGATTGTGGCGATAATGCCGGCGTCTTCCAGGGGATATCAAAGAAATATATGGGTTTTCCAAAGCGAACTCTACTTTTATTCGAAATCCGGAAAATACGACTCTAAAAAGTTAATCTATCTCGTTCGCTGAGAGTAGGCTAAAGAATAAAATGCGTTCGAGGGGCGGTGTTTATTCGTTTTTAACTTATTTTTCTTTCTCTTGTCACCTGCCATTGCTCCCTCTTCTTTCCGGCCACTTAGTGAGCAGAGACCAGAAGCTTGTCTTCAGACTTCAGAGAAACATGCCGGTGATGAGAGTTCCTTGCATAACCGCGCTCCAAACTCATGCCGCTTTAACGAACATGCGCGGAGGAATGAAGAAACATGATCAGGCCTGCGCCATGCCTGATGAGCATACCGTTTCTCTTTTCGAAAAAAAAAACTTTGCGGTAGTTCAGGCAATGAATCGCCAAATCATGCTCCATGTCACACGTTCGGAAAGGATGAATCGAGAGAGGGGTGCCGAATGGCCGCAAGAAGTTCATAATGACGCTTAGTAATGATTGCCTTTTTTCCCATGGTCTCTTCTTCTCGCCCCTATTGGCGTCAAGACCAAAACACAAGAAAACAGTGTGCTTCAGGGCTACGAACGCTATCCCAGTGTTAGCATTCTAAACCGCATCCAAATGACCAGAAGGATAGCTGGCGGTAATAGGAAAAGGAAATTTTAGGTGCAATTTTATCCTGAGAACGGAACTAGAAGCATTCAAATACGAATCCTGTCAAGTGCTAGCTTTTGCGATTCTCGGAATTATTAGAGCGGAACTCTCATGCGCCCGTTCATGGGTTAAGTCGCGTCGGCGTTGGTGTAACCGAGCGCGAGGACAGCGCTAGCGCATTCTCTTGCTTTTATGTATTTGCCCACGGGAAGACCACGAAGAGGCAGCACAGTGGGCATGGGCTGCCATAGTTCGATGCACGGGAAGCTCAGAGTAAATTGCTAAATGAAGAACGCCTGAGGAAATTGGAAGATAACAGGTTGGCAGCTAAGGTATTTAAATACCTATACAGAAAGAGCGTTGACTCACAATGGCGGAAAAGAAGCGGGAAATTAACCAGTAAGTATGCCGGACAAGAGAACGAAGAACGAGCATTAAACGACAGGTTACAAACACGGAAGATAAACATTGTATTAATTCATTCGAAAAGAAACATAGTGTAGAACTATACCGAAACTGGAAGAGGAAGATCAGAAAGGAAGCGTTCTATGATAACTCAATAGGCAGTGCCCTACTCTTTGAAGCTAGGTCAGGATGTTTTAGAACGCGCAGCTACAAAAAAGAAATTTAACAAAGAAGATGACAGATTTGCTGTGTGTGGTAAATCTGTAGAAACAATTGAACACCTCATAATAAGATGTGACGGTATCCAACCGGATGTCGATGCAAGCACAGTCACTCTTCCTGAGGCTCTAGAGTTTTGAGATAGGAATGGTCATGTAAATAAATCTGCTGTGGAAGTTAGCAAGAGGCGATTGAAAGATTGGTGGCTCAAAAGCAGAGGTGACATGAGGTTTGAAGTGTAGAAAGGAAAACGTATTTAATGAAAATGGCGAATTTTAATAAGGATTTATAACGCAGATAAACAAAAATAAGGAAAAAAAGCCGAACATGGTGACAACTGCCACCAGCCCGTTTCAAGGGGGATCCATCCATCCATCCATCCATCCATCCATCCATCCATCCATCCATCCATCCATCCATCCATCCATCCATCCATCCATCCATCCATCCATCCATCCATCCATCCATCCAGCCATCCATCCATCCATCCGTCCGTCCGTCCGTCCGTCCGCCGCTCGCTCATAGACGGCGCCATAGTGGTGTCCGCCGTGCGCGCCATCGTCAGCCCCCGTTGCATGTTCGGGGGTAGAATGGATAGGGAAGGGGAAGTTGCCCTGAGGCGGCATGCGCTCTCAAGCGCTGCCGCGCCACGCTCCGCAGCCGCACATTGCTGTGAAATGTTCTGCATGCGATAGATTGTCCGTGGCCTGCCGCGCCACTCAGATCGTTGTCTTCCAAGTATATAAACCGTCTGCTCTTGAACCAGGCTTTTGTGCAGCATGCTGAACATGTCTACATCAATTTCTCCGACCACAACACCACCTTCAAGACAATCAAAGACTGGGAGAGGAGCGTTACTTGAACAAAGAGGGTGTGTGGAAAATAAAGTGTTTCGTAATTGCACGTACATACACGTAACTGAAATTCGTTACCTCAATGTAACGCAAAACAAAACCATTCACACAGCTGCGCTCTTTAGCATTAAGAAGCATCGTAATTGTTTTTAGAATTTTTTTCTAAGCCAATGCTGGAATCAACATAAAGGGTAACCACTTGCATAGATATCAGTTTTCTGCTTTTGAAAGTAATATACATACTTTTAATTGCCTTAATGTTTCTCGATCCAAGATTAAAAATCTTAAACAGCGTAATTAGTTCGTATAACGATGTCATTGCCTAAAATCTAGGAACGTTATTTTAATGCAATCTTACAGTAATTTTTTGGCAAATTTTTTACGTTATTTTAATGCATATTTGTAGTAATTTTTCGGCAGATGCTTTTTCTTCTAAAATTTTCAGTAAATGCATAAAATTAACTACGTTATCTCGTCACACATATTTCTCTTGAAGGGCCGTCATTTCAATTATAATCTTAATCGCCAATATAACAGCCCACTTTCACCGCAGCGGTGCCCTCTTACTCAGAACATTCGCGCCCTTGGAGGGATGTGCAGGGAGTAATGCCAGTGCCGCCAGATAGCCACGGCTTTTTTTAAGGGTACAAAAGTTCTCCTCGGTCATGTGATAGGCATCTCTTCTGTGAAGTGATCTAATAATGGTCTTTTGCTCGTACCTCGTGTAGATCTAAAACATCGCGTTCCATGGCACACTTTGGCCAAGCTGCTCTTCCGCCATTTAAATTCGTTTTCTCCTTCATATTCAAGAACATTTTTATGAATGCTTCGTTTATAAAATAAGCTCAAAAACTACTCACTAAACTGGCCGCTAAGAATTATACTTTAAGAAAAAACAGCCCGTCTTTTCGAAGCTTTGGCAATAAGCGAAAGAAAAGGCAGCAAATAAAAGGAGATGTGCGTCAACAAAGTTCCACACCGTAAGAGCTGCGAAATTTGTTAGAACGTATAAAGTTGCTTGTGAGCAAAGTTTAATGGTTCTCTTAGTGATATTGATTACGCATGTTTTTTGGATACTTTCACAATGGCTCCTCATTCTTATTTCAGGGACGCCTTGCCCTACAGCACTTAGGCTGTGTTGCGGCGGAGATTACTCTCCGGATAACACTACCTGCAGAGTACGTACTCTAATGATGTCCGATTTTTTATGGGCTCTCTTTGATACACGCTCTGTGAATTTTATTGCTTTTTTTGCTTGTCATAGGACGAACGCACTCATTGAACCACAAACACGATTCCAGAATGCAAAAAACTGACAGTTTTTGAAGTCGTAAAGTGTAGACATTAGCACGAAATATATTGTAGGAATGCGGTAGTCTTTTTTAAAGCGAAAGCTTTACTGGCCTAGCGGCACCGATTTGGCAGTGGGCTGCTGTTTGACCTTCAATGTCCCTGCTGCGCCGCTGGAATAGTTTTAAAACATTTGCGCACTTTCAGAGCAATTTCAAAGGAAAATGACAGCTTCAGCGTTCTCCCAAGCATTTCAAGGTTCACAAACAATCTTCAGTGGTTTCCGGTACATCGCACAGACGACAGATTATTCAAGAGACAATAATTCATTTCTTTTGTAGCCAGGCCATAGCCGGTAGATCTTCGGTATGCAGAGGAGAAAAAACGTTTTGGCGCTAATAGCAATGGGGATTTATGCACTCGCGTAGAAAAAAAGCTCCTTGAGACAAAGTTAGATAGCGATAAAACTTACTTCGACCAAATTCTCATGGACCAACGGACATCTCGGTGCAAACTCAGCGCCTTCTTCACGGTGCACCGTAAAGTTAACCCTGAAGAAAGTGCCAAGTTGGCGCCCAAACATTTGTTCTCCCATGAGAATTCAATCGCAGTGTCACACTTTTCTCTCTAATTCGCCTCCCGACCATGCAGATTTCTTCCTACCGTTCACGCCCCACAAATGAATAAAGCGATATGTTAGAGAAGATAACAGGTCTATTATCAATTCCCTTTATTGTTTTTTTCGCGAAAGAAAAGGTAACTACACATTAGACAACTGAACTGCTGAAACTTGCACCAAAACATAAACTTTATGTGTATATTCTAGCAAAGATGGATAATAATTAATGTTTTATAAACAAATAAGATTGGAAGCAGGTTCTTGAAGTTGACGAGGAAAAATGGTCCACAATCGTTTGGGAAGCAATACCGCAAAAAAGGCGTAACAAGTGGCTGACTTTCTGACATGGGGGGCACTAAGACCAGTCCGCTAACGTAAACAGCTTTGAAAAGGTTATCGCAGTGCATCGGCTTTACAACATCACTCCAGTGTACAACGCTGTTGTAGGCTTTACACGAATGAGAGTAACATGTGTGCGTACTGTTTTCGGTGACGAGCTAACTGCATGCGGCTCTTGAGGTCAGTATGAGCGGGACAGGCTGATCACTCTGGGTTCAGTCCAGTTTGACACGGATTCAACACATCATCCTCTGAAAGGAATGACATGATTTGTCCATGCAACTACCTTTCAATTGTACAAGATGCGGGGCTGAAAAATGAGCGCTACACTGCCTAAAACGAAACTTTCATGTTGCTTTTTGAGCAAAGGAATGATTAACCGTTACAAGGCGTCACTCATTTTGAATGAAAGAACGTTTATTAAGATAATTTATAAGCGTCAGTACTGTGTTGGGAGATCTCTTTTACAAAATTTTAATCACTAATGGAAGGTCATCATAACGGTCAAGGGCAGCATTGGGTAGGCGGAACATTATTTGCGATAGCTCACGGAGGAAAATATCAATATTTATAGAAGGAGAATAAAGAACAAATGCAAAATGATGATCTAGGCCTCTGCTTATTAGTAATTTTAGCAGTAAGTAATTAGCACTTAGTAATTTGTGCAGGAGTCTTAACACGGTATTTTGTGTCCACAGCTGTCAGTACTCTTTTTATTTGTGTCTGGAACTTTTAACTGAGGCTGTCTATTTTCTTAATTAGGAACAAATTCGTAGTGCCGGATATCAGACTGCACCTTTGCAAGAGATACTGAGCGCCTAAATGTACAATAATGAACGCAATCTATCCGGCTCCTGAGACAATAATTGTGAAGTTTCCGTAGCCCATATTTCTGTGCACTCTGATTTGCACCCAATACATTGAAATACACGTTTACCAGTGTGAACAAAAACTCCTGTTTCGTGTGAGCGCCGTCCAACTCTAAGCAAATGCGCATTCTTTTGCGTTCACTAAAACAATCGACCGATCGATGGATGGATGGATCGATCAGTTAACGAGTCCATTAATCGATCACTCTTTATCGACAGGTAATATGCACTGTCAGCAACGAAAGAAACGCGAGCAAAAAAACTCAGGTGGCAACAAAAAACACCAACATATCTGCTTCTGGAGAGGAAATACATGCTAGGTTGCTTGACACTTCTGAAGAAAAGACTTGGCGCCTTCGAAGTTAAAAGACTCTGAGCTAGTATTGAGCTTCCCCTAGCTAAGATACTCTTATTTTGCGTTTAGTGGTTGAATTGCCTTGTCCGCTCTTCATTTGTTGCTGGTTGTACATGTATGTTTTTTTTTTTCAGCGCGAACCTGAGAACTCGAGCGCGAGTTGCGGATGGGGTCTTGCAATTAGAATACAAACATTTTGTTTGTCTGAGCGATCCAAATATGATTAGAAAAATATGAAGAGAAATGCGGAAATATACAATTGGGTTGTAATGAGCAAATAATTGAATGAATAATCAAGGAATATTCATGAAAAATTAATTTTATAAATCAGACAAGGCTTCAAGGTGTAATTAGAGGGCGCCAGTCCATGTTAATGTTGGCGTTAATGTTGTGTTTTCGGCCCCACTCAAACTATCAGTTCTGTGCAAGAAGACTAACCCGTGCTACAGCAAAAAGGAAAAATCGTGCATGATTAGACACCAGAATCAGTTTGTCACTTGCGACGATGGTGTTGTATATCGCGTTCCGTTGTCCTGCGGACGCGAATACATTGGACAAACCGGCAGGTGCATAAATACCAGATTGAAAGAACACAACAAGAATGTAAATGATGGTGACCAGGGCCATCTTAGCACGCACTGTCGTAATTGTGGCAATGAGTCTGCACGTCGCCGCAGAAAACCTTGCGCGCCTGCGTTCCAAAAAAGCACAATCGTTGCTCGACACAATGATCAGTGTGTTAGGGAGATAATCGAGGCGGCAAGTATTGCTCGTGCAGAGGACAGGTGTGTAAGCATGCCATCAGTTGTTCTAACCAAGAAAGAGCTGAAGTTTCTGGATCGATGGTGATTGTCCTAATCTCCTATGCCTTTCATGCTGATTGGTTTGCCTGCCCTTTCCTGCTGAATGTTCAAATGTGTATAAATGCGTGGCCTATCAGGAAAATAAATAGTTGGAAGTCAGCGCTCTTTTCACTCTGTCTGTCGTCGTCCCTTCTTGTGGTTCGCGCTGCAACACATGTTAGATATGAACCAACAAGCCCGCCAAGCAACCATTCTGGAATACATTTCTAGTACATCGGGCTCTCTTCTGTGTTCTCTTCATCCATGTGTTCTCTCGTTCTTGGCCGCCGACGCAACGTGCCAGGCTCGCACACTGTCTTTCTGCATACGAGGGAAGTTTTTGCCGCCTCCCATTCGCATGAACTTCGGGATCATCAATCCTTCTGTGGGTCACGGAACTCGGATTCTAAAGATTCTACGGTCCGAATGGCGAAGACAGGCCCGGCTCTACAGGGAGTGCCTGTTTGTGCAAGTGAACAGGGCTGCCTCCTACTGTTCAGCTGCACGTATGTGGCAGGAATGCCGTAGGAACATCGAGCAGATGACGGAGGTCCGCTGGCATGGCTTGCTACCTTGGCTTCGTACTCTTCAGCCCGTCAAGAATAAGGTGAGCCCCTGCAACCCTGTTCACATCGAAGGTGACGCGGATATTCCGGCTGATATTCTACGCACCCTACAGCTCGGGCCAAAGTGTGCCGTCCAACCTAGGATGAATGCGCCAGAAAAGTTGGCGATGGTCAGACAAGTTGCAAGACTTGCACCGGAAGATCAGAAGAGCAGCTGTATATCCCAGGGAGTGGATGTTCTCGAGCGTTCAGTGAGGTCGAGACGCACTGTGCTGTTAAAAACTGTGTCTGACTTTTTGTGCAACAACCAACTTTGTGTTCTTTCGGCTGATAAAGAGGGTGGTTTTGCCGTTTTTCCGCATGACCTCTTCCGAAAGAAAGCCTCCGAAGCTATCGAGAGCAATTTTAATAGAATGAACGAATTAAAACTAAAGAAAGCTAAGGCCGTGGCAAAAAAACTGTGCAAGCGGTTAGGATTGCAAACACTCGTCAAGCAAATTCAGGACAAGAAGAAACCTTGTTTAGACATGTTCTTTTCCGCAAAAACACATAAGGATGGCTGCCCACTTCGTGTGATTATTTCAGAAAAGGAAACGTGGCAGAAATGTTTAGCTCTTTTTCTGCAGGATAAGTTGGCCATGCTAACAATTGAAGACCCATTCCTTGTTAGGAACTCCAAACAGGTTGTTGAATACTTGCGGCAGCATAAGACTGCAAATGTATCTGCCTTTTCCATAGACGTAAAAGACCTTTTTTACTCTTTGCCGCATGATGCTCTGCTATCATGTGTTGAACAGGCCATTGATAGGATGGGTGCCGTTTCGTTCCAGAACAGTTGTGGTTTACATGTTAGTGGCTTTCTAGAATTGCTTGATGTGTACCTGCGATCTACGTTTGCCACCTGGGACAAAGGTTTTTACCTGCAAAAACGCGGAATATGCATTGGATCATGCATTGCCCCGGTCCTTAGCGACTTGTTTTTAGCCATGCATGACAGAATGATTGAAAGATGTCTCGAAGGTACAAGTCTTGTCCAAGTCTTTAGATTTGTAGATGACTTTTTAATCATAACTGACAACACCAATGCGGATTTTCATGTAACAGCCGAAGACGTGCTTGACACATTCAAGCGAAACTTAGCACCTTTAGTTTTGACGCATGAACTGCCCAGCAACAATTCCATTAGATTTTTGGAACTAAGACTAAAGTTTTGCAATGACCATGTTTGTTGGGGGTATGAACCACGGGGGAAAAAAGGTTTATTACCCGCTGGTTCTGCCCACTCCAAGCTTGTGAAGCGCAGCGTTGTAAAGCACTGTTTTGTAAATGCCCTGACTAAGTCCTGCGACCATATGATCAAAGAAAGTCTAGCCCTGCAAAATAGACGCCTGTCTGACGCAGGGTACCCGGAGGCCCTTGTGGTTTCTGTGGCCGAGGGCTTGCTCCAGAAAATGAAAAACGTCCGGCAATCTGAAAACAATGCCGTGACAGGCCCGGATGCACGCAAAAAAGTGGCAGTCATTCCGTATATCCACCAGACTTCCCACAACTTGAAGAAGATTGGAAAGCGCGTAGGCGTTAATGTTGTGTTTTCGGCCCCACTCAAACTATCAGTTCTGTGCAAGAAGACTAACCCGTGCTACAGCAAAAAGGAAAAATCGTGCATGATTAGACACCAGAATCAGTTTGTCACTTGCGACGATGGTGTCGTATATCGCGTTCCGTTGTCCTGCGGACGCGAATACATTGGACAAACCGGCAGGTGCATAAATACCAGATTGAAAGAACACAACAAGAATGTAAATGATGGTGACCAGGGCCATCTTAGCACGCACTGTCGTAATTGTGGCAATGAGTCTGCACGTCGCCGCAGAAAACCTTGCGCGCCTGCGTTCCAAAAAAGCACAATCGTTGCTCGACACAATGATCAGTGTGTTAGGAAGATAATCGAGGCGGCAAGTATTGCTCGTGCAGAGGACAGGTGTGTAAGCATGCCATCAGTTGTTCTAAGCAAGAAAGAGCTGAAGTTTCTGGATCGATGGTGATTGTCCTAATCTCCTATGCCTTTCATGCTGATTGCTTTGCCTGCCCTTTCCTGCTGAAGGTTCAAATGTGTATAAATGCGTGGCCTATCAGGAAAATAAATAGTTGGAAGTCAGCGCTCTTTTCACTCTGTCTGTCGTCGTCCCTTCTTGTGGTTCGCGCTGCAACACATGTTAGTGCCAGTCAAGTTGTTTATAATATATAAAGCTGCGATGGTGTCCGTTAAGAACGGTCAACTGGCACGCAACTATTCTAACTGATCGGAAAGTGATTGCTGTTAATGACAAGGATGCAGGCGCCCAATTGATATGTTACTCCAGTGGTGGAAAACGTCATACTTAATGAGGCGCAAGACAGGCCTCGCACAGTTGTGTGCAAACTTTATTTTAAGCACTTGAGGTTCGTGTCGCAAGCCCCGTACGATAAGCCTGTTGCACAGAGATCAGTTCTGAAGCTATACTATATATGATGCGAATTGAAGTCTCGATGAGTAAGACTTGCGCGTTGCAACTAGGTACAAAACAAGTACAAGTGGAGATTGGCATGCATACGTGTTTAAAGAACCACATACTGAATTTTGTACTGACGCTTAATATATTGAAACGGTATTTGTCCCGCGGCAAAAATTGGGGGAAGCGAGCTAGCAAACTACCACCAACCAACGGGCAGTTGAACCTGAAATATCGGTAATTTTTTATGATACCCAGAATTGATAGTAAGCCCAGCTTACTGCAGCGCAGTATCATAGAGTGTAAGCTTATTGGATAGACAAGTTAATCAGATCAAGCAGAAACGACTGACTGGCGTTCTCATGTCATTTACCTCAACGTTCATCCATGCATTCCGCGTTTCGAAATGCTAAGCGCCAGCACAGAGCTGCCGTCGCGTCAGTGCAGTTCAACCGTTTGAGTGAAGTGACACAGACGGTCACCTATGGTGATAACTGCGGCTTCATGCAGCCACTGAGGACTGTGAAAATGTCGCCGCACTATTGAACATTTAATGAGCACAGCTACACTGGTCCACAAGGTAAAGAAGAAATGTTTAATGTTATGTTGGCATGTGGACGTCGTATTGGCCAGTCAACAAAAGCAGCCTCACACCGCATGCTGGGGCAGTACTGGCACCAAGCGATCATTAAGGAATAAAAAGGCATCATAAAAATGTCTGGCGACTGTATGTTTGGAAGAGAATAAGTAATGGTGCCTCCTCCTGTGGTGCTAACGCATTGCTCATAGCATACGTTGAAAGTATTCAAGCGGCGCGGAGGCTACGAAATGCTGGATAATCTTCCCTGTACAATAAAAAATGAATTTATCAATTCCCAGCGTAAAGATGTCAGTCCAGCATAATCAATTCAAAAAGCTTTTCTTTTTTGCAGTATGCCTGGGATTATTCAGATGATGACAGTGAGACATTTTATGGACAATGCTTTAAAGGACTTTGCATTCCAAGCCAATGTCAGCCAATAGATTTTGTAAGCGAAAGTTCTCATCTGTTTGAACATTTTGGGCCGACAAAAACTGCATTGTGTAATTTCGGTGCGCCGCGCCCTCTCTAAGTTTCTCTAGGATAGTTGGAGGGCCAGCAAAGGGAGCGGCGCTAAGCGAAAGGTCACCAAAGCACGGGCCTTCCCGAGATGAAGCTTCAATATTCGCCACTTCATGTATGTGCATGGCTGCTCTTCTAAACCGGCCAGCACGACTTGCTTGGAAATCCATTTCCAATATCTTTTGAGCGTGGATGCGCAGTGAACTGAGCAGATATTCGTGCAGCACTGATGCATTCATGCAGACTTCATCGACGAGAACCGCGAAACTGTCAGTGAGGGGAAAGCTAAAGAAGGTGTGCAAGCAATGCCTTATTCCGAGAAACAGCTTGAGGTGTTTAAGAGAATGTGCTGTTTATTTCCCGCGGAGTATGAACGCCGACCGCTGGGAATTATAGCGAAAATTGTCAAGATAAAATGCGTAGCATACAAGCGTCATGTCTACTCGTCTCGTAAGGCCTTCACCATCATCATCATCATCATCATCCTGACTAGACCCACTGCAGGGCAAAGGCATCTCCCATGTGTTTCCAATGAACCGGTCCTTTTACACCTGCGGTCACCGTATCAGCGCAAACTTCTTTATCTCATCCGCCCACCTAACCTTCTGCCTCCCCCCACTACGCTTCCCTTCTCTTGGAATCCACTCCGTTACCCTTAACGACCAGCGGTTTTTCTTAACACCGAATTATATATATACATATATATATATATATATATATATATATATATATATATATATATATATATATATATATATATATATATATATATATATATGCCTTCAGCACGGCCTTTTATAAAAATATTCCAGACCGGCCGTTGCCTTGAAAGTATGCACGCACTGTTTCAATGAAATGCATCTCCTCGAGTTGTCAGCCGGGATGGCAGGTGCAGACGTTCGAATATAGGTTATGAGAGCTGGACCAGTTTATGGCAGGCCACAAAAAGCACTGGTCTTATGTAATTTTCTGCTGTCGTGCAGTCTATTTGGAAACTTACCGTTATTTTTCGAAATTATGCCGCAGATTTCAATATATCGAGAACTGCAGTATATTTTACTTAGTACCCAGAAGAAGCGGGAAATAAAATTACGCAAGCATTGACAAAAAAAAAAAGCGGCGCAACGGTGAACAGAACTTAGAGTAAAGAAAAATGATTATGCCAGGATAGAAAGTCAACATGGATCGAAAAAAACAAGTGTTTCCAGTTCATGCTGCTATGATTACGATCCACGAGATCGAACTGCAATAATAACATTTTCGCAAGCTGCCGCCAATGCTCCGCTGGTAGCGCTCTCACGCCAAACAGGGCCATAACCAAAGGTTCCAATTTTTATTTCAACACTAGGATAAAAGCTATGCGCCTGTTTTAACTTTGATTAGAATGAAATCAAAAACTGTAAATGAGTTTACTTTCTCTTTTATTTTTTACAAACAATACTAGTCGATCTTGTTCAAAAAAGAGCTGAGTTCAAGGTCCTTATACTTGTACGCTTAGAAGTCAGCAGCATTTCCGACCACAAGACACATTCTGCAATAACAAGTGGTTTTATTCAGTTATCATGAAATCTTGCACTGAGTTATACAGTATACTTATTCTCTTGTATGAGAGGACGTCTTAACAATTTTTGTTCGGTAAGGATATTTAAATTTCAAGAGATTAAGATGCCACCTAGAGCAAAGTATTTAAAACCAGAACTGTGTATTTAGTGACAGAAATAAATCGTATGTGGAAAGTTTTCACCACAACATCTGTAACTTATATAGCGCTGTATTGAATGAAACGCTTGAGGCTCTTTTTTACATATAGCAAAAGAAATATAAACTGAAAAAAAATGCTACAATAACCACTACCGCTATACCTGTTTCTTTTTGGTGAGTTATTACAGTACTTAAATCTCATAAAAATGACGGTGAGATTTTTATATTAGATTTTTCCTACAAGTTACTTCTTACAACATTGCTGCAGATTTTTTTTAAAAGACCAGCTCAGGTACTTTCTCTTACCTTTCTTTTTGTTGTTACTGTTTCCAAAAACAGCTTCTCGATGGTAGCGAGCCTATTGGCTGCGAAGGTGAGTGCCGGCACGGAATCCCGACTAAGGTCCTCTATTACCCTGCTGGAAAACCATGCTTGGTAAGACTTCTAACACTTGAAAATTACCCAACCCACTAAAGTAAACAATATGTATTGATCTGTGTGCGTTTCGAACTAACATTATGATACTGAAAATAAAAAAAATTGTCAGAAAACCGCCTGAGGGCAGCAAACGAGATTGCACGCATCGTTGACGTACAGAGGGCAAAACACTTGGCGTGAACCACCGAACTCTGTGTTCCTCAGCTCCCAAAGCTGCTGCAACCAGGAGTGAGAAAAGATGACGATGAAATCCAATGAGTTTAAGTCCAGGTGCTTACATCCACACAAATTTTTACCAAAGTTTGTGTTTATATATCTAGTCTTCAGCCCAAAACACGCCCAGATCGTTTTATAGGCAGAGGTTTTCCATGTGTAAATCGTCTTTTTTTGTTTTTGCTGCTATTTTACTTTAAAAATCGCGATGAAAAATCTAGCCTAGAGTTGCTAAAAATGATGCCATTCACAAACATTCACCTTCAGATATAGCACATTAAAGAGAATATTGCGATAACTAGAACACAAGCTTTTCTTCGTTAATGGTACACTTGAACTAACGCATGCCCAGGACATGGCGTGACACATGGAGCTGAACATGTTCCAGAGAGACGCAGGCTGGATACTGCATGGCGTAGAGTTTAGAGTGCGCCTTTCGCATCACGCATTGAACTTCTGCCTAGCTTCTGCCTGAGAAAGTCACGTATAACTCTCGCCAGGGCTTGAAAAATGGCATCCTGAGAATAAGATCTGCCGACACCCGCCGCGGTGGCTCGGTGTTTAGAGCGCTCGGCTACTGATCCGAAGTACCTGGGTTCGAACCCGACCGCGGCGGCCGCTTTTCGACGGAGGCGAAACGCTAAGGCGCCCGTGTGCTGTGCGATGTCAGCGCACGTTAGAGATCGCAGGTGGTCGAAATTATTCCAGAGCCCTCCACTACGGCACCTCTTTCTACCTTTCTTCGTTCACTCCCGCCTCCATCCCTTCCCATACGGCGCGATTCAGGTGTTCGCCGGTACTTGAGGAAGACACTGCGCCATTTCCTTTCTCCAAAAACCAAAAAACCATCCAGAGATCCTATCTTGCCGGTTTTAGGATGGTCTCAGGTAAATCGGTGCCGCTTAGAGCCACAAAGTTAATGTCTTTTATACGCCCTCAGGGCCAGAACAATTACGAGCGGTAATTCTTGCAATCCAAACCAGAAAAAAGTAAATTTAAAAAGCTTTATTGCACAAAATTTCTCCTACGTTAAAACTATCAGGGTAGGTAGTACAAAAGCTTGGACGTCATAGATGGACAAAGTTAATACAGAATAATATCTTTATTCATTAAGTCAACGCGAAATGAAAGGCTATAGTTGTTAAAGAGACCAACACGCAAAGGTGTTCGGCATGGTTAGAAAGAATGAGCAACTCCCAAGAAATAAAATTTGATTTCAAGGCAGATGAAACAGAACTGAGAATGTGAGCCAATAGATTCATGGCATTGTGCTATTTAGGAAGAAAGTACCGAGCTTTGTATCGGGAGATGACACAGCCATGGCTTTCCATTTATTAGCATTCAATTACATTTCTCGTGCATTAAACCAGTTAAGTACAGAAGTTTGTTCAATTGACAGGGTGTTAGACTTTCTTTCCTAAATATTTCGCAAATATTTAACTGGCCCTAAAGAATTAGTTTAATGTTGTAACCTAGTGTAAGGGCACACCATTTACGTGAATGGGGAGTGCGAGTTGCAGACTGAAAGATGCCTCCAGTACACAGAAGTGTACCTTACTCAAGAAGTTGTGGTAGCTTGCTCTGGCTTATTTCGAGCCATTTGTAAAAACGTAGAAAAACGTCTTGAACTGGCACACTGGCTGCGATGGGCGCCTTAGTGGGGGGCACCGCAAAGAATCTGATCGGCTGTGGTTCATTACCATGCAATGCATCATAAAGCACACAGGCGATTTTGCATTTTGCCTGTGTCGAGTATATTTTGCCTCCGCCGCCAAAGTCGAATCCGCGACCTTAGGATCGGTCGTTGAAAGCCATAGTCACCGTGACACCGCAACCTGCTTCATGAGACTAGTGAGAAAGCACCGAATCTGTAGCAGACGTCTATGAATAACATTTTTTTCCATGAAATTCTGGTGTAATAATTACTAGTTTTCATTTCAGATGCATTACAAAAATATAAACAAAATATATATAGCCAACAAAGTGACCACGCTCCAAAATTCTGTGAAGTTAATGCGTAAAAAAAAACACGCGATACTTCGATTGAGGATTATTTATGTTCGCTTGCGATGCTGAGCCGAGCTGCTGTATCAGTGTCAGTAAAGTATATAATTGTAACTGTGGTACTTCTTCTAATAGCTTCCTGCCGAAGCCAATAGCAAAAATCCGTCCCTATTTCCAGAAATTTCTTTATTAGCGGGCCTTTGCCTTTGAAACTACCTTCCAACATTGAAAAGCCACAGAAACGCGATGTAAATTTGTCTACTGTGTGCACGGATCCTAATTAGGATCATCGCGCCTAAGCCTCTAAACAAGGGTGTAAGCTCTGTTACACACAGATTTGTAGCTGTTTGCATACTTGTATTCATTATTATAAAACTCCAATACTATTTTTGATAATGTGCAAAATATCTTGCATCAGCTGTCAAACTATTGTTTTCAAATATATACTCAGCAATTGTCGACAAAAACATTTTTGAGTGCAAATCCGGTCCTGAACGCAATTTCTTGGTCTAATGTAAAATTTCTTAATCAATACATCTGCAGATCGCCCGCCGGCAGTTCACCTGTTTTTTTTTCTATTAACGTTTTTGCTATCGTCAAAAGCGTTCCGAATTGGTTTTCTATGGCAATCTTAACTGTTCGATGCGGTCTGTGGAAACACTTTAAAAGAAAGATTTTCTTACATATCAGTATAATGGGCCGTTACCTTAAATATTTTTTTATCGGAGTCTTACAATTTCTCATTTTTCAAAATTTTTGCGCGGAAAGCGGGACTTGAGTATGCCTGACGTAAAAAGAAATGATAGCAATGATCCTTTATAAAGAGTAACGCCAAAACTAACTTTTCCACAATATAGAGGAGGTATCAAGGAGCCATTCTTTAAATAACAGAACAAAATAAGCAGCGGTCGACGAGGAGGCCCATTCTGTTAGCAGTCGTTTCGAAACGGATTTTGCTTCGTGTAAAAGAAGGCAAGTCCTCCTGTCGAATCGATAGCTAGCTCATTCATGCTGCCTATCGACCACTGCTTCCTTTTTTTGTGCTCTACAAGAGTGCGCTCGAAGCAGCTGAAAGACTGTAATTTATTACACGCAACGCTTTGTATGATCGACCAAGAAAATATTATTTCGTCAAAGGAAAAAAACCGCGTTTAAAATTCTGACCCCTAATGTAATGCGACCACAACTCTGCAATTTCAAAACGTACGTTGTAAGGTCATCAGAAATGCTGTAGGAGAAATGGGAGATGTGCCTACCTTACAGTCGAACTTGTTGCACATGTGGATGTACAGTCTAGCCCACTTATAACGAAACTGACGGCAACGCAAGTTGCGTTAGTTTTAACCGAAGTTCGCGGTAAATGGGTTTGCCGATTACAGCCCACAAAATTAAAAGCTGCCTAGACTGTTGTTCACGTCTTTAGCTTCAAAGGAGGTCCCATCAAGAAGATTTATAAGCTCTCCAGCCCTGCCTTGTGCTCTTGGCCGTAATCGTCTCTGCTCGATTTCGGGACAAGTCGATTTCGGGACACAATTATAGCAGTAGGTATTAAGGCGCTCGCGGCAACTGATGGTGTGTCAGCAACGTCGTCTTCGAGCTTCAACAATGTTGTAAGCATGCAGCGGCCTGCCGGAGTGTTTGTGCGCCCAGAACGTGCGTTATGCCTCGCCCTCGTGTAAAGCGCTCGAGCAGCGTATCAGGCTCAAAATAAAGTGACACCTCGCCGCAGCTACTACGTTCATGAAGCAACCTTTGCGCGGAGTAGAGACGCGTAAACCTAAGAGTAAGGTGACAAATTGCACTTTTCCCGAAAATCATCAGTAACTGTGCGATTTCATTCAGCTGTCATTCATTGGAGCGCACTGGTCGGCCGCTCTGCACTTTCCGCTGTCGTCGCGCTGCCTACACGCAAGAGCAGAGGTCAGAGCTCCGATTAGACCGTCGGCCCACGCCCTGTCACCGGGTGCGCCAGCAAGGCAAACCTTGTGACTTGCATTGAAAGCTGTAAAATTCCTGTCATTTCTTGGTCAAACTGCCGTGTGCAGAACGTGTGTCCTGTTGTTTCTCTTTTTGTCTTTCGCGCTACTTACTCTGTCGGTATTCAGTACAACCAAGCAGCCCAATTAATCGCCTTGACAGTAGTTTCGCTTTCAACATTTCTTAGTTCCGCGCTTACAACGCTTAATAATAATATTTGGTTTTTGGGGAAAGGAAATGGCGCAGTATCTGTCTCATATATCGTTGGACACCTGAACCGCGCCGTAAGGGAAAGGATAAAGGAGGGAGTGAAAGAAGAAAGGAAGAAGAGGTGCCGTAGTGGAGGGCTCCGGAATAATTTCGACCACCTGGGGATCTTTAACGTGCACTGACATCGCACAGCACACGGGCGCCTTAGCGTTTTTCCTCCATAAAAACGCAGCCGCCGCGGTCGGGTTTGAACCCGGGAACTCCGGATCAGTAGTCGAGCGCCCTAACCGCTTACAACGCTTCCGCTTCCACTTTAGGCACATTGTGCGGCCGGCAGACTGCACGCGCAGACAGGCTTTGTATCTTGTGAGGGCGCACTTATCCGGCGGTTAATTCCAGTTGCAGTGCCACAGTTTTATTGCTTTTGCGAGATTCACACTTTCTTTGGGGTCATCCCAAGAGCAGGGAGTCGCTCTTGAGTATACGCGGTAGCGAGGAGCGGGTGTTTTTTGAACGCTAGGGCGAGTTTACGGCACATCAGCGTTTGGTTACAACCCTGTGGGGCAGCCACGGTTGTTCGTTGGGCCTGAGACTCCTTGCTGCAGCCCTGAAACATATTATGACGACAGCTTCACCCTGTTTTGTAATAACGAAGCATTTACACCCGTGGGCGTTCGAAGTGGACTCGATGTATATGCAGCTCTCTGTGGTTATAGGAAGCTCGAGAATTTCAACAGCACTGATTTTGTTGCGGATTGGGCAGTTAACACTATGCACTGTGTTCTGTTTGCAGAAACGCCATATATCTCCAGGCACTATGGAGACGCAGTTTTACACAAAAGGAGTCTGCCAGGAAGTGGTTCGGAAGTCGGTTTGCGTCGTTTAATTACATGCAAGGCGTGCACATGGCAAATAAAGGATTCCTTCGCAATAGAATCTGTTTAATTATTCATTGCATTTCACGTACCGAAGCACTGAAATATTTTATTGCGCAATAACCGCATCGCAGGCATCCTTTTCCCCTTGCTTTGCATAGTACTTGACTACAACGTATGCCCAGCCTCTACGGTGGCTGAGTGATTATGGTGCGTGGCTGCAGACCCGAAAGATGCGGGTTCAGTCCTGGCCATGGCGGTCCCATTTTGGTGGGTGCGAAATGCAAAAGACCCGTGAACTGTGCGATATTAGTGCTCGTTAAATACCCTGCAGGTGGTCGAAGCTATCCGGAGCATTCCAATATCATCATAATCAGCCTGACTACACCCACAGCAGGGAAAATGCCTCTCTCATGTCTCTCCAAGTAACCCTGTCCTTTGCCAGCTGCATCCACCATATATGCCTGCAAAATTCTTAATTTCCTGCGCCCACCTCACTTTCTACCGCCCTCTGCTACACTTACTTTCCCTAGGAATCCACTCCGTTACCATTAAAGACCCGCGGTTATCTTGCCTTCGCTTTGCATGCCTTGCCCGAGCCAATTTCTTCCTCTTGATTGCGACTATATGTCATTAACCCGCGTTTGTTCCCTCACCCATTCTGCCTCCATTCGGTCTCTTAACGTAAGACTTATCTTTTTCCTTTCCATGGCATGCCGCGTTGTGCTTAACTTAAACGGAACCCTTTTCGCTAGCCTCCACGTTTTTGCCCCGTAGGTGAGTGCCGGTAAAATACAGCTGTTGTACACTTTTCTCTTGAGAGATATTGGTAAACTGCTATTTATGATCATAGAGAACCTGCCATATGCGCTCTCACCCCATTATTATACTTCTGGTTATATCTCACTCATGATCCAGATCAGCTGTCCCTACCTGCCCTAAGTAGACGTATTCCTTTACCACTTCTAGCCCTTCGCTACCAATTGTGAACTGCAGTTTTCTTGCTAGACTGTTGAACATTACATTGATTTTCTGCATGTTAGTTTTTATACCGAGCGTTGTGCTGTGCCTGTCTAACTCATTGATCATGCTTTCCTATAAATCTCTTCACTTACTGAGCAAGGCAATGTCATCAGCAAATTGCAGATTATTTAGGTATTCTCCATTACCACTTATTCCCAACTGCTCCAAATTCAGGCCTCTGAATACCTCCTGTAAACCGGCGGTGAATAGCATTGGCGAGATCGTGTCTTCTTGCCTGACGCCCTTCCTTATTGGAATTTTATTGCTGACTTAATGGATGACCTTGGTAGTTGTGCAGTTGCTATATGTATCTTCCAGTATTTTGACATAAAGCTCTTCTACACCCTCATTACGCAATTGCTCTATGACTGCTGCATTCCAATATGACGTCCCTTATAGCTTGAATCGTTTCGGGACGTTAACACCATAACCAAACCAAAACAAAGAACAAACAACATTGTGTCGTGGTGATTGGTGCGATTGTTCTGACATAAAAAGTGACGTTTGTCCTGTGTGGTGTTTGTACTGGTCGTGCAGCCTTTAATTTAAAACTATGCAGCGATGACCAAACTGCGGCTAATAGCTAGGCCAAATGCGGCTCGTGACTCCTCCCATTTCTGCCTCTAAAGACAGCTTCCCTTATTGTTACCAATGCACGGGCACAGTGAGATATCGTTGTATGAGTGGGATTCACTCTTACCACCAGCCATTTGGAAGAAATAAAAAAAATTTTCACACCTTTTTTTTATATCGCGGCTCTTCACTAAAAGCATTGCTTTTTTTATGGCCCTTTGCATATGCCTGTCAGGCCAACATTGATGTAATATATCGCACATCATGTGACTCTAGGCTGTGTGGAAAATACAGTAATGATTCATTAATGTCTATAGACCAGCACCGGTGTGTTACGTGAGCAAGATGCGGTGCACTATAAAAAAAGTCTGTAATTTTACGAAGAAATACTACGTGCAACAGGGAAAACATTTGCATTTTTGCAAAACACGGACAGGAAGACCATACTTGAGTGCATTCACGGAGGAATCGTCCGTATTCACCCCTGGACGTTGCAGGGGAGAAAACTTGAACATTCTATTAGGCAGCAAAACTTAACACTACACAGCGGTTCACTCCTTCGGCAATGTGTTACCGCCAAACGCATTAATGACTTCCTTGAAGACAACGAGAACAAAACAAAGGTTGTCATGATTCGAAGCAGCTGCTTATTTTCATGCGTGCATGATCCATAATAATTTGTTATCGCAAAGGGCGCAATATATGTGTCACTGTTTTAGTGGGCATCTGAGCCGTGCCAGGTAACACGGACACGTCACAGCATTATTATGTTTTTTGGTCAAACAATAAGAACATTGTTGTTTTTACAGCGTTTCTCAAACGTTGCAAAAGAGCGGATCAACCAGCGTCAGTAGCACGCTTTTTTAGTATTCGCTTCGGTTCAGGGCTGCGCAAAGAGCAGATGTACTCCAGGATGTAGCATGCACCTACTAAGAATGTGGTAAAGTGGTTCTTGGGTTACAACATATGACTATCGGGCTTGAATTATGCAGATTGGATATTGCCTCTGAAATTGATATTTAAAACCTGCTAAAGCATTTTTGAAAATTGACAGCCATTTTTTGCAGGATGCCACAGTTGCGGGGGATCCCAAGCATTACTGTCTGCCAGCAGGTGCGAAAATGAGCTTACGTAGCAGCCTTTTTTTGCAAAATTAGTGAGGAAGAGAAAACTATGCTACATTTGCGATCTCCGGCAACAAAAGGACGGTGACCAGGGCTATGAGCAGCTAAGCAAATTTTGCTGGTGCTCATACACCCTCCACCCCACACCCCTTACCCGAAGTTTTAGAAATACGCGCTGTGAACTCGGTAGGTGGCTGGGGGTGATCTTTATACTCTTACGCCGTTGCGTGCGCTGCTCTGATGACGGCTCCACATTGATTTTCTTTTCAGCGCCACTTTGTCATTTTCAGCTCCACTTTGTCATCTTCGTCGACCCCGAGGCGCCAAGTACGCTACGACGTAGGCAAGAACGATGTGTGAGAGGTAAGTGTAATTTGACTCCTCTGCATCAAGTGATTTGTCATGCCGGAATCGCATTTCACCTTTCGCTCCGAAGAGACAAGCGCGCACAGATTGGTGGCCCAGCGTAAACAACTTGCGAGGTCCCCAGTGTGCAAAAGTGTTGCACTAGACCACAAGAATCTCGCGTTCATTTAACGCTTACTACGAAATGCTCTAATACGTCGCGTAGATTACTGAGCAGATTGCAGTAGCTTCCAGTGAGCTTTCGGAAAACGACGCTGTTCTTTTCGTAACGCAAAGATGCTTCGTTCGTTTTGAGTTAATTAAAAAACTGCCTAAACTTTGACAACTGATTTAATTAGCGTATTGGAAGAAAATAAAGAAGTACATGGAGAATTGCACACTACCGCCGTCATTCGAAGCCTCTCGCAGTTGCACGCTACTGCCTTGGAAGGGGCGCGTCCAGTTTCTTTCTCCTGCTCCTTGGGGTGATGCTTTCTTTATTCGCACGTGTAGAGGCTGTTGCGGGGGGAGGAATGAGCCCACTGTGAAAAGGAACCTTTCCAACCAAAGAGCAGGGAGCGCACCGTTCGTTCTATTCAGGAGTGGGCATCCTCCTCACAGCCTTGGCTCGGCGTGAATCTCCGCATTCTCGTCTTTTAAGAGCCTTAGCTCTTAGGACACATTCTCACGGCAGGCCTCCTCTATGGCGCGGCGGCGACGGAGGCGAAACCCGCGGGAGCAAGGAGCGGCCCGGGGTTATAATCGAAAGGCAAGCCAGTCTCGGCGGGCGCTCGCTTCTTCGACGTGTGTGGAGTTCGCTGACCTTTCCGCGAACTCGTTGATCTTGTGTTCGCAAGGAAGGCCGCTCCAGCGAGGTCGGAAATCCCCAACAAAGGGGCCCGTCCCGTCCCTGCCTCCCCTTTGTGCAGCGGACGTCCTCGTTTACGCCGCGCCGTCACGGGGATGACCCGCCGGGAAAAACGCTAATGTACAGCTGACGACATGTGGTCGTTAAGGGGTTGACGAGGTTTCGGGGGCGCACGAGATACGGCTGAGTATTAGCCGAGTGAGCGGAAACCCACTATTCCTGTAACGACTGTCTACTTCCCTTAACGACTGTCTTCTCTTTGTTGCTGTCAACAACCTGAGTCATCGCCTCGTCGGCACATGTTTCTAGCATCTGTGGTGCCGTGGGTGGCGTGGGGAACGGAAGTCGCATTTGTGTTGTTTGTGTGGTTATTTGATTGCGACCCTCCTTTCCCAAATGCTTAATCAGTACTTTTTCCCCAATCTCTGATCAGTGGGCGGACCTTATTTTCCTTTCCCTAAGCACTGATTGGTAAGAAGGGTCACTTGTTACCTTATTGGTTGCTGTCCCCGCTAAGGGCGGAGACAGAGGGTTTAAAACCAAGCGCTCTGGGTTGAGCGGGGGCTGAATTCGTCTGATCCACGATTTAGTCATGTAAATAGTTTTCTCCTTGCTTTGTTTCTTCTCGTTTTTTTACCTATGTTGTAAATAAATAGTTAACCTTCTCCTCTCCTCGAGTAATGTGAATGTTTGCGAGTAGAATCACCGGGTCATCAAGAAACCCTGATTTCATCATCAAGTAGTTTCCTCTCATCGCCACCGGAAGGGGAAACTCAACTGGCACAGTCGACACAGGATCGCAACTGGCGCAGTCGACACGATCGCAACTACGTGACTGTAAGTCAGTGCCCCCCTTCTTTTTCCCGCGTGGGAACAAGAAAACGGCGGCGGCGGAGTCCGAAGGAGATGCCGAGTGTGCGGTGAAAGTCGTCTGTCGTCTTCTTGCGCGTTCCTTTGCTTGACTATTATCGCAGAAAAAAAAGTGCGATCTTGCAAGCGGTAGCAAAAGTTTGAAGTTATTTGAATAACCGCGCAACTCCATAGTTCATACAGCGAAACACTACGCGTACAGCACCAAAACATATCTACACGAATATAGCAAGCTTGTATTGAAGCGCTGCGTGCACTGCAGTAACATTATTCTGGCCAATGTGAACGAAATCGAAAATATGTAGGGGGAATGAAATCTGATATCAATACAGGAATGGTTTGCCAGGGCTTGCTATACTGGTCTTTATACTAACGCTCGAGAATTAGGCTCGCAAAACAGTTTGGAGAACATTTTACCAGTATCGGCTAATTGAAACAATAAGTCCCTAAAAGCTAGCAACAAGTGAACGGGGTTTCATTGCAGCTTTCATCGCAGGAAGTGGCACAAAATTCGTCAGCTCGGTGGGTTGGTGGCGGCCTTCTTCCAGTGTTATTCCTACGCTTTTTTATCACTCCGTTGTTTTCATCTCTTCCCTGTTATTATGTTTCTTGCTCCACATCGCACTTGCATCGCACTTACCGAGTTCATAGCAACAGCTCTAAGTCAAATGACAAACATACTTTGACAATGGCCAATGCGATGGTGTCTCCAAATTAGACCCGGGTCTTTTCCGAAATGTTGCCCATCCCAACTCCGAAATTTCACCTTCATTGATTTGGAACAAAATCAATTTTCAGACTAATTTCAATGTGCTCGATACAATGGCAGTCTCTAAATTTTGCCCGGGCCCGCCCCGAAATTTCACCTCAGCCAATTTGGACCAACCATAACTGAGCGTCTAACCTTATATTGAGCATGCAACCGTAAATGAGCGTGCCTGACATGATGACGACTTCCAAATCTGGTCCGGGATATTGCCAAAATGCTTTCGCTCGACCTTTGGTATAGCCATGACTAAACCCTGCCTAACTTTCTTTTTCGCACCGCACAGTAAATTAATTAATTTAGACTCACTAGTTAGCTTTTTAAATGTTAACTCCTTGTTCGCAACAAGGTACAGTCCGAGTAATTTTTTCTTCACGCTCTAAATGATAGCGCGAAAAATCCAAATACACAACAGTGGTGCTACTTGAGCGCAACAGATGAAAATTCGCTTATCATATATCCGGCGCCCAGTGCAAACACAAAACTCAGTCGGAGGCTTGTTTAGCTGGAACCCCTCGTATATGAAATAAAACCGCGTCAAGCCAAATGAAATAAAATCGTCATACGCTCTCTGTTCCTTGGCAGTGGGCGCTTTTCGGGGCGCAAGACGCGTGCACCTCCCGACGGAGAAAAAAAAATGGGGGGGGGGGGGCGGGTTGGGGCCTCATGGAGGAAGGAAACCATAGGAGAGGCCCTCGCTATCCAAGCCGCATGACAAAAAACGTGCAGGAAGTCACGTGGTGTTGCAAGGCCTACTGGGATTTGTTGGCCGATGGCGCAGCCAATAGCAGCGTTGGGCGCAGCGGCGTCGTTTGCTTCACGCATCACCCATGTCGGCAGACCGTTCGAGTAGAGTTGGAAATTCGCATTTTTATTCAATCGTTGTGGTCCGCGGGAGGAACAAAGTTCCAGAGGCCTGTAGTCGGTGCTGGTCTTCATTGCTGTGCGCTTAGTTCATTCAGGATGCCGTCTTGACGAAAGCGGTTGTTTTGGAAGCCCGCGACAGCTTTCTCTGAAAAGGCTTGGCTTGGCACTATTCTCTTTCGGCTTTGTGCGGTTGCGTCCCTCAACGCTGCTAGCCTTGTTCCAAGGAGAAATTGACAGTGCCGACGGCTCATAAAGCGATATACGACGGTGACACGCTGGTTTATGGTTACAGCAGCGCGGGAAGAAAAAGTGCGAGTCGGCGCTTAATTGTTTTGTGTGTGAATACGTGTTCTGCGTGTTCCTTCATTTTTGTGTATTTTTCCCGCGCTGTTTTAACCACGAATAAATACAAACTCGTCCAGACCGTGTCCTTGTAAGAATACCCGTTGCGTCTACATTCCCCTATGCATGACGGTCACAACTGGTGGCGACCGATATGCGTGGGCCGCGGTGTGCTCCCCGAAGCGTGCAGTGCCAAGGAAGCCGCGCCGCATGCGATGGTATCCGTCAGCAAAGCGATACGCGAAGCAGTCTGAAGCGTACCATATGTTTACTGTACGCTGTGCGAGCGATATGTCAACTGCGTGCAAGATTTCTCTGATATGGACCCAGTAGATCGACCGATTCGTGCTGCTTTCTCGATCGAGTGCTGTTGTGCGAGCGTAAGGACACATAGCCGGGTTTAGGAGGCGCAGTGTTAGGTTTAAAACATTTGCTCTTAAGGGTGGTGAAGTGTAAGGCCATGCCTCTGTAATATTGAGTGTACCTCGCAACTTACCGTTTACCGAGATGCCGAGTCGACCCTCGCGACCACCTCGCCGAGTTGCACTTTCTTGCATTCAGCTGATTAAACGGATTAATGAAGTCCAAAATTTGTATTTTATTGGACAATCAAAATATGAGCTTTAAAAAGGTTTGATACAGCATAACACTTATTACAAAACATAGCTTGCTACCTGAAGGAAGCAAAATCTTTTAACAAAAGTGATAACACATGGAAGGAGAACACACATAAAAAGGATTCAACAAAAAAGACCAGAATAAGAAATGCACAACTGAATTAGATCACTTTGCAACCATGAACCATTCGAACAGAGAGATTAAAACATATATATATATATATATATATATATATATATATATATATATATATATATAGGAAGGCAGTAAATGGAAGCCGCCGCGGTGGCTGAGTGGTTATGGCGCTCGGCTGCCGGCCCGAAAGACGTGGGTTCGATCCCGGCCACGGCGGTCGAATTTCGATGGAGGCGAAAATCTAGAGGCCCGTGTGCTGTGCGATGTCAGTGCACGTAAAAGAACCCCAGGCGGACGAAATTTCCGGAGCCCTTCACTACGGCGTCCCTCATAGCCTGAGTCGCTTTGGGACGTTAAATCCCCATAAACTCAAAACTCAAACTCAGTAAATGGGGGCTTTGAGACAGAAAAATATTTGTGGACCGATCTTGCCAAATTGTGTGAAAGCTTTCATTTCTCGGTAGTTGTTTCTGCATCACAAGGTTGATAAAATTTGAGCTATGCAAATGCAAAGTAATTGGAGCACTGCATGGAAGTGACTTGAAAAATTGGTAACAGTTGTCGCAGCTAGTGGAAAAAGTGAATCATTTTCCTCCCTTCTGCTTCATGTATTCTTTTCTGTAATATATGTAAAGAAAGAGAGCACCCTACTGACACTGTTTCTATTGTTGTATTTGACTCTTATCTGCCTAGCCTGAAACAGTATAGAAATAGCATAGTTTTCTGTGCAATTTTCTGTTCTGTTTGTTATGTACTATGTGGTACTTGTGCGCACATGCTGTTTTATATTTGTCAAAACCACGAGCCAACCAACATAGTCTGCACATAAGTCGGGCATTTGATCTGTGCACAACTAAGGCATGATGACAGCTAAAGAATGTTTAATATAATGTACAAATTGCGGCTGGTAGAATGATAAGGTTGTCCTCTGTATGCATGAATGTACCAAGTGCATGTGGAAAAGTGTTTTCATCATTTAAGAACATAAATTTGTTGCAAAACTTATATGCTAGTGCTTACTCCGTTGCTGCGTGCAGTGGGATGATCACCCCGTTTTGACACTATTACTTTGAAAGGCCAAAATCACCTTCAGTTGTGTTGAATATCTAGAACTAAAACTGTAAGTATGGTACACTAATTACTCTCTTGATTATTCTGGCTTCTATAGAATGAAAAACATGCACACCATATTTTTTACAAAATACGAGATACTTCAGTCACCCTGTACCCTAAAGGACAGTAGTGCAGGCACGCTGTAAAGAAAGCTCTGGGAGACTGCTAACTGCCGCCCCTATTCTTGAACATCAGTGACCAATAGTACATGTCCATCTGTGAATCTACAGCATATAGATTCATGAACAAGAATGAATGAATGAAAAACTTTATTGTATAAGGGTTATTTCTCGCAGCGTAGGTGGAGCCCTCAGTCCAGGGCCCCAGCGGCCTTTGCAGTCTTGCGAGCCCTGTCGATCAGCTTGAGCTGCTCTTCAGGCTTCGAGCTGGACAGCGCAGCCTCCCACTGCTCCGGTGTAGGTGTGTTGTTTATCGGCGCTGCCTGCATTTTCTAACAGGCCCATGTAACGTGGTAAAGCGTTGCGTGTTCACCGCATAGCGGGCATTTGTTTTCATAAGCGGATGAATAGATTTTGCTGAGTAAACTCAGATTGGGATATGTATTAGTCTGTAGTCTCCAGGCAACTGACTGCTGTTTACCAAGGTCTTTGTGGGGAGGCGGGTAGGTCCTCCGGAGGGCTCGTTGGTGTTCTAAGATGGCTCCATACCGTCTAGTGACTGCGTCCAGTTCCCCTTCGGTGCGCGCCTCCCGGTTGGCGTATGCTCGGGCATTGGCGTCCGCACATTGGTTCCCTTTGACAGCCTCATGGCCTGGTGTCCACGTGATGAAGCATCTCGTAAAAGTGGTTGTCCTCGCCTTGAGTATGTGAATGGCTGCAGTGGATATGCGTCCGCTGCTACTAGCATTTGCGCTCTCGACATGTACTGATTTTACTTAACTGACTTCTGTTTTAAAATGTGCGTATTGTTCATTTACCACAAAAGACGAAAATCTGATTTTAGGAAGCAGGTAATTTCTGGTTGATTCAGTAGCAATCAAGCTAAATCAAAACCCTGATTACTCCTGAAAAAACTGACAGTGACTGCCATCAAGCATGAGCCTAAGTCGGTTGTGTACATGACGCATTCGCATTAAAAAGCTATTCTTTTCAATACTCAGTATGACAGGTTGTAATGTACTCTAAACTGTGAGCGGCCGTTTGAATAGAATTTTATTATGACAAATTCAGACATGAAAGTCTGTTACATGCAAGATTCTTATTCAGCTCATATTGCGGCAGCAAGCTGCAGTGTCAACATGAAGCATGGGACCCCTATGGGCTGGTTGCATTCATACTCTACGGTAAATTAAGACATGTGCTGACGAAAACCAAGTCTGATTTTTGAATTCTCACTGTCGCATCAGTCACTGTTCCTTGAATTGAGTTACTTTTTTAAACACCTGCCGGACCTGAGCAGTGTGCAGGCTCTCGGCTGCCTGCTGGCCAACATGAAACAAGCGCATGTTGATGTAATTTTCTGCAACACTTCTGACAAGGTGTATGTAATGATTGTCGAGTGGAGAGTTGTCGAACATGTGCTCATGAAGTTCATTGAAGAGCTCTCTACCGTGGAATGCGTAAAGAACCTCGTGGAGAAGATCAGTGAGTAGTGTTCTTGATGCCAATTTGTTCAGGCGCACTGCCGTCCTGATCACCGCCTCCGATTTTTGACAGATCTTCAGTACACTTTCTGATGAGTATTTCAGCCCTCCTCTGTTTTTCCTCTTAATTAGTGAGTAAATGTTTCCTCGTTCTGTTGTGAGTAGTGCACTTGTGCAGTGCTCACAAGTCAGCTTTGCAGCCAATTTATGAGCTACATAACCTGCAATGTAGGCCACAATTCGGCCTCCACATTCACTGATGTAGCCTGGAGCTATGATGTAGTCATGGTCTGCAGCTGTTACCTGAGACTGCTGAACAGCATCACTGTCTAGAAATTGCCTCCTTGGTGCAGATATATTCAAGACCTGAGAAGAAATAACTGTTGCACTGCTGCATTACAATATGGAGATGCTGTCCAGGCTCAGACAGTTGCCTGTTGATACATCAGCCAGTTCACTTTGAACAATCACTTTTTTGAAGGTAGCACGAAACTGCTGTGTAGTAGAGTTGTCATTATGCCCGCCATGTGCTCGAATCAGGCCAAAAAACAGTTCCAAATGGTCCTGGCAAATTTTGTGGGCCGGAATGTACTTCAGCACTCGTTTTTCAGTGACAAGAAAATGAAAAAGACTAATCAGGCTTTGCATGCAGATGATAAAACCTAAGAAACCTGTCTTTCGGTTTGTTTCAATCATTCGTCTTCCATTTGCAGACTCCTTCAAGGAAGAGAGGTAACGGGTTGTGGTTTTGAACATGCCTTCGAAAGCTTCAATGTTCTTTTCATTTATAGGTTTCTTCCAACCTTTCTGATATGGGCTTCTAGAATTTAGGGCATCAAATGTCTCATTAATTTTCAACTAAAAATTCTCTGTTGCCTGTGTGCCAGAAAAACCTTCCAGGTCAAGTTCCCTGCACTCGGCTAGTGCTGTCGCAACAGAAGTGCTCATTACTTGGGCAGCAAGTCTAACTTTCATGGGCTGCCGCTGCCACTCAATATGAGCTCTGCGCAACTTGTTAGCCAAATGTAGGCCTTCTTTCTGCTGCACAGTATGCAGCCGCTCAATATGCTCCCATGATATTGTCCTTCCTTGGTGGTCAATAAAGTACCTCTTGTGTTCCAGTGCATTCCTCACAAGTTTTAGCATATGGCAGGGATCCAAAAAAGCTGCCACTGGTTCCTGGGTAGCTGGGTGTCGAAAGGTTGTTTTTAGGAATCCCGCATGTTGGAAATCACACCCAAGCTCTTGCAAGATATAGCCAGATTTGCGGGCGCCCCGTCACAAGTGAGTGAAGCAACGATAGCTCCAGCATCATGTGCCTTATGAAGGCACTGGGTGACAAGGTTAGCCCTCTGTGTTACAATTAGGCCATCAACTAGGAAGTACCCAAGGGGCAACTTCCATCGCCCATTAATAGCCACAGCCATTATAACGAATGCAGCATTTGCTTGTGGCAAAGAGTCGCTGTCAATGCCACTGCCAAAGTCAACAAACCCTTCAAAGTTGCGTTTGTTCCACTGGATGGTTTGCCGAATAGCCATTTCATCAACCATGAGGCTGCAAACTGTTCGGTGGCCCTTGCTTGCTGTTTCAGCACACTTCATTTTTAGTGCATTGAAAGGTTCTGTTGAAAGTCCTGCCTGGCCATCAACAGTCTCATACCATTTTCGCAGAGTTCTGGGATGATGGAGGCACGTGTCAAAAACTTTCCTGACATACTGATAGGCTCGTGGGGAATAGAAATTTAAAGTTAAGGCAAAAGTTCTTAGTTCAGGGGAGTACTGCTTTGGAGTGCCAATTCCATCATGCTTTCCGACTTGTCTTTCAAGTAGGTGCTTATTTACTTTACCCAGGCCATCTAAAACAGACACTTGCTCTGTCAGGAGGATATTCTCCGTAGTTAAAGCTGACAGAACAGATTTTAGTTCCGCATTTTTCTTTTGCAGTCTCCGCCTTGTTTGCTGGAGCCTTTTTATGCTTTTTTTTGACTGAGCATGCATTGCAGAAAACCATGCAGCCCTTGCTCTCAAGTAAGCTTTTTGGGGTGTGTCCTCCTATGAAGAGAGATAGAAAATGCAATGAATCATTAGAACAATGCACACCCAAGCCTTGCATACCACAGTTACAACAGTGTGCACATATAAACCACAAAGCACTCTGAATGTTCCATTAAAAGAAGAATGAAGGAGCTCAGTTAATCTTCTCGTCCTACTTTAATATCAAAGTGTTTCACCTCTGATGGAAATGCTCAGCTTGCCATCATTCACAACGCACAGAAAATTCACTTGATCATCTTTTTCTCGCACATTGTACCATAGCAACAGATCATTTGCCCTGTCACATATTTTACCAGCACCTCACCTCGCATCAAGCCGGTAATGCCTACAAGGGTAACCCTGTTTTTGTCCAGATGGAAAAGTACAAAAATTCACCTGTAACCTTAATGATGAAAGAATGCAATGATTTACCTTCCAGGATTGCCATGATAACAGAGTCTTTGTTATTTCAGTCAGGATCACTTTCTTATATGGATTCCTCACACTTTCAGTAACAAAATTTGATTTCTCCGATGACTAATTCGCACCTGCTGTTTATTTTTTCTTTGTGAATTTTGGTAAGAATATTTACTTGGCAATGATGTTTCTCGACTTGCACCTGAGTGCCGTACCTACGCTGCTTTTATTGTTTTTGAAACAATTTTGTTCCGCTTTGAGTCCCCCCCATCTCCCCCTATGTAATGCCCCTAGTGGACCCTTAGGGTACTTGAATAGATCAATAAATGAAGCTGTGACTCACCGATTCTCCTCTGGTAGATGGAGAGGTGTCCAAGAAGAAGATTCCATAATGTGCTCCTCAGCTTGATATGCAGGCCACTCACACACTTAAAAATTCATTGGCTTATTGATTCATCATTGCATACAATATACCATGCAGATCAGTTAGTAGATATTAGTAAAAATTGCCACGGCGAAATCAAGCTAAGTCCATTCACACAGTCCGGGTGCCTGCACATGCTGTGTTAAAGATTATGCTAATAATGCATGCTGTGGATGGGCCACTCACGCTATCAAATACGCTCTTGGCATATGCACAAGCATTTGACATTCATGGTGTTGAATTCTGCTTAAGAAATAGGCACATTTGACAGGTCCATTTACAATTACTGGCCTCCTTCTTCGTGGCGTCCCAACAGAGGCTGGGGCGGTTGGCAAAGTCGGAAGTTCCTGCATAAGATAAACTGTTTAGTAATGCAGCCCACCTTAGAATGCCTGTTGCCCTGTTCTCCTCCGCCATGTATCAAGGCATAAGAAGGAAAGCAGGACATGAGGCTAATCACAAAATTACTCGGCATGCCCACTACTGGGCCACGCAACAGCTTCAGTGCATATGTACTCAATGCCTTTCGATGTCACTGCAAAAGAAAAACGCTCGCACATTGTTAAACTCATATCACCTAGCATGTTAAGGTAATGTTATATGTCTACACATTTTATTTTTATTATACACTCAAAGTATTGCAGAAATAAAGCAGGGTTAATAGCACAACTGTGTAGAAGCGTGAATGCATACAGCTTTAAAAATTATTGCAATAAATTTTGTGTCGTGCAATCTTCTTTTCTGAATGCCCACTGGAACTGACGTTAAAGAGGTTGGCATGCTCCCATATAAGAAGCATTTCATGAAAACTTATACAAGGAACAACTGAAAAAGAAGAAAGCATGACAGTACAAATTTTTCATGTAGCACGCATGCCAGTTTGCACCGAATACTTTCTACATAGCTGTCAATGACCTTGTCCAAAATCAGTAAAACCAGTTTGGAATAACGTGAGAAAATTTTGTAGAAAAGATATCACTGACCTGGTGGAGTATGTCTTGCATAGCCAAAATTTTTTTGATACTGACAGATTATTCGTAATGGAACTCTGACGAGATGACTATATTGATTTGTGTAACGAACATAAGCAATGAAGGCACATGAAAGAATATTGTGGCAGTTACTAATGTGCTTATGTGGTTCCACAAAAAGGTACCATCCTATATGAAGGATCTTTGCAGAACCTACTGCACTCTGCTACTGTCTCCGGTAAGCACGGGGCCTGACAAACAACTGCAGGTTCTACTGCACTTTACATTGCAGAATTGCAACGACATCCTACCTCATGCAGTGAATAAACCTAGATGGAAACCACACAGGACGATATGAAACTTACTGGTGTAAGTTGCAAGGCTTGAGATGGCCCTGGCTGAATGTCCAGCATTGTGGCCACATCCATAGATGCCTGTAAAAAAATTTTGTTCAGGAGAAATGTGTGTGTACCGAGACATAACAAGCGTTCAGTTTTAAGCACCTAGTGCAAAGTAGATAAGCATCACACTACTAGACCGTTTTGAGTTATGTCTGAAGGAATAAAGATATGACTGGTGTGCTGAGGTGGCTTGGTCAAAACTTCCTCTGAGCCTGCGCCAGGAAGCTTTCTTTTACATAAAAATTCACCCGTTTCGTGACTCGTGCTGCGAGATAAACTCACACTGTCAATCTTCTAGCAGTTGCTGTCACAAAATGGTATATCGTAACATACCTGTTGTGATGGGCCTGGTAAAGTTTCCTGGCTTTCAGTGACATCCATAGGTGCCTGTGAAAAAAAATTTTATTCTTCAGAAATATGCTTCTACCAAAGCATAAGATGCATTCAGTTCTAAGCAACTACTGAAAAGTAGAAAAGCATCACACTGCTAGGCTGTGTTTTCAGTTCTGTCAAAAGGATTATAAAAAATGACTAATGTGTTGAGGCGATTCAGAGAAAACTTCCTCTGAGCCAGTGCCAGGATGCATTCTGTTACAGAAATCTGTTTTTGGTCGCTCGTGCTGCGACATAAACGCAGACACTGTTGTTCTTCGAATTGATGCAGTCACAAAATGGCATATTGTAAAATACCTCTTGTGATGGACCTGCCAAAGTCTGCTGGCTTTCAGCGACATCCATAGGTGCCTGTAAAAAAAAATTATTCTGGAGGAATGTCATCATCGTCACCATCAGCCTGACTACGCCCACTGAAGGGTGAAGGCCTCTCCCATGTCTCCAATTAACCCTGTTCTTTGCCAGCTGCGGCCACCGCATTCCCGCAAACTCCTTAATCTCACCCGCCCACCTAACTTCCTGCCACCCCCTGCTACGCTTGCCTTCTCTTGGAGTCCACTCTGTTACCCTTAAGGACCAGCGGTTATCTTGGCTTTGCATTACGTGCCCTGCCCAAGCCCACTTCTTCCTCTTGATTTCAACTAGGATGTCATTAACACACGTTTGTTCCGTCATCCACTCTGCCTACTTCTGGTTTCTTAACATTACACCTGTCATTTTCCTATCCATAGCTCACTGTGTTGTCCTTAACTTAAGCTGAACCCTCTTTATTAGCCTCCACATTTCTGCCCCATAGATGAGTACCGGTAAGATACAGCTGTCGTAGACTTTTCTCTTGAGGGATAATGGTAAACTGCCATTCATGATCTGGGAGAACCTGCCATATGCGCTCCACCCATTTTTATTCTTCTAGTTATTTCCCTTTCATGATCTGTATTAGCGGCACGACCTGCCCTAAGTAGCCATATTGTCTTACTACTTCCAGCACCTCGCTACCAATTGCGAACTGCTGTTTCTACTTTGGTTTTCTGCATATTATTTTTTAGCCCCACCATTCTGCTCTGCCTGTCTAACTCATTGATCATGCTTTGCAGTTCTTGTCCTGACTGGATTGGCAAGGCAATGTCATCAGTAAATCGCAAATTACTCAGGTATTCTTCATTAACTCTTATCCCCAAATGTTTTCATTTCAGGCAGCGGAATACCTCCTGTAAACAGGCAGTGAATAGCATTGGCGAGATCGTGTCTCCCTGCCTGACACCCTTCCTTATTGTAATTTTATTGCTGACTATATGGAGGACTATGGTAGGCGTGCAATCGTTATAAATATGTTCCAATATTTTCACATAACACTCTTCCACACGCTGATTCTGCAGTGCCTGCATGACAGTTGAGGTTTCCACTGAGTTAAATGCTTTCTCGTAATCAATGAAGGCCATATATAGGGGTCGGTTATAATCTGTGCATTCCTCTATCACTCACTGATAGCGTGAACATGATCTATTGTTGAGTATCTTTTACGAAAGCCTGCCTAATTATTTGGTTGATTAAAGCCTAAGGTTGTCCTGACTATTAGCGATTACCTTAGCAAATACTTAGTAGGCAATGAACAGTAAGCTGATCGGTCTGTAATTCTTCAAGTCCTTGACGTCTCCTTTATAAAGATAATGTTAGCATTCTTCCAAGCTCCTGGTACTCTCGAGGTCACAAGGCATTGCATATATAGGATGGCTAGTTCTACGAGCACAATCTCCCCTCCCTCCTTCAACAAATCTGCTGTTACCTGATCCTCACCAGCTGCTTTCCCGCTTTTCATTCCTACTAAGGCTTCCGTTACTTCGTCTTCACTTACTGCTACGGGATGTCCCATTGCTGTGCGCTGCGGCTTCTCTCATTAACGTTCTGATTGCATTGGCTACTGCATAGATTTGTGTCTCTTTGTCTATTTGATATCTTATCCATATTGCTAATGATATTGCCCTCTTTGTCTGTTAACGCATACATCATGTACCAAGCATACAAGGTGTTCAGCTTTAAGCAGCTAGTGAAAGATGGAGGTGGAGCATCACACTTTAAGACTGTTTTGAGTGCTGTCTGAAGGGTTAAGAAATATGATGACTAGTGTTTCATGGGATTCGGATAAATCTTCTGGTGAGCCCGTGCCAGGAAGCAGTGTTTGTAGCTCCTACTCCAACATATACACAGCCACTGTGATGCTTTGAATAGCTGTAGTAGTCACAAAACAGCGCTGTTTGAAAATACCTGTTGCAGTGGAGACGCTGGAGATGTGCGACTTTGTGTCAGTGCTTGCTGGGCGCCATGCTGAGCAGTGGCAGCAACAGCTGTGCCATCGCCTGGCTGCTGTGAAAGGGGTTCCTGATGTAAATGAATAATGAGGTGCATCACATGCTCGCAGTGGAACGCCAGCCTTAGCTAAAAAGATGCATGTAATTCAACAGACAGATGTACCAATCTGAGACTGTCAATATGGAACACAGCCAGTGGGCGAGAGTGCACCCATTTCTTAGGAAAGCAACAGCAGAGAAATGCATTGTTAGTACAGCAGGTCTACCATATTTTTGAGAAGGGAGAGTGGGGTGTCTCTCCTCAGGCTCACCCAGCTATACCCCATGAAGTGTGTATGGTATGTGTATGAGGAATTATATATGCAGAACTGCCGTATCTGTATAATAAGGGAGCTAATTATACTCATTGGCATCCACCCAAGCGCAGCTATGCGGCTAAAGGAAAGCTATAAATTGTTTCCACAGAAACTTCGCAAAAGAAAACGGGATTCCCCTAAACATTTGGCCAAGCTTTCTGCCTGTGTTCTGTCTTTTTTTCTTTGTCTCATGCTTCCCTTTTTCCTTATGTGTATGACATTAACCTTATTTACTCGCCTAATTTGCGCCCGCACATAGATTGTGCACCCCAAAAAGTTTCGAACTTTTAACCCAATAAAAAAAAAATCTACTCGCACATTTTGCGCACTATGCTGAGCCAGACCACCAGCATGTACGCGGGTGCGAACTGTGCCGTTTACCCGGCTTGCTCGCGCTGGCGGTCGCTGTCCCGGACGAACAGTTGCGCGCGCGCCCGAATCCAAAACTCTACCGTACCGTTTGCTATACGGTTTGCCGCTAGTCAGTCGGGCCACACGCAAGGGCCCCGTTTTATTGCCCGTTATCTCCTCCCACGGCTGACTTCGCGATTGAATCTTTGCGCGTTTATTGCTTTGAGCTAAGCACGTGCCGTCATGTCATGCCACCCCGCGGGGAGCTATAGCGTGGGGAAGGGGGGGGGGGGACGAGTCAACCTTGTTGCCATGGGGCGAGGGGTGCCAACCTTTTTTTAGGACGTGTTCGGATAACTCGCTTGCGCGTAAATTGCGCACCCTCTTTTTGGAGCCCTAATTAAAGAAAAAACGTGCGCAAATCACGCGAGAAAATACGTACGGTGCTTTACGCCTTATGGAGCTTCTTTGTGATTTCCTTAATTTGTTAACGAACTATAGTTTTAAGGAATTACAGTGCTCTCTCAGTGACACTTCCCAGGTGCTATGGCCGAGATGACAACAAAAAATGCACCGCCTACTGCTAGGCGCAAACATTTGCACACTACAAGTAATAATTAAATAGAAATGATGCCCCAAGGAAAACTGTGGTGTGCTCGATGCTCTCTTTTTTTATTTTCTTCTAATGATGGAGTGCGTAAGCTAATAAATAAATAAATTATGTACAGTAAGCAGAATTTCACCAGAGCCATATATAAACCGCAGCCAGTTTAGGAGTATAATGACACAATTACTTTTTATCAGTGCGGGAGTACTGTAGCCGCGCTACTCGATCATAACGTCTAGCTAAAGCCATTTATTCACAAATCGTTCTATTTCTTGCACGAACACCTAAAACATCATATTGAACGCATGCTTATGCAGTCAAGTTATAATAAAGCACCTTCTCAATAAGAGCATATCTTTCCAATCTCTTGAGAATGTATAGAAGGTGGTTCCTCACCTGAAGGGGGACGGCATCCGCACGTATACGAACTACGAGCGGCGACATCCGATCGAAGTGCTCGGGCAGGAAATGTTTTGAACATACGCAGGTCCATTTTGCTGGCTCCCAGTCTCTTTGGCCTGGTCTAACGGCCTCAGTCCACTGCCTCCTTCGCTCTGGATCTTTCGGAAACCTGTTTGAAAACAATACTATTCACCGCACTCGGACAAAGAGCCACCAATAAGGCCGGGGCGGTACGAATACCACGTTCGCGCCGTGTCGTGCGTTATGTTCTGCGAGCATGCATTTTACTCATTACGCAGTCAATTAAATACGGAAACAAAATGCAGTATACTTACGTGTGGAAAGTGACGCCCGGTTCTTGTCCTGGCGTGCGCGACCGACACCCAGGAACGCAGCAGCTGGGCATCGCAGCGTCTTTGTTGTCAATGGGAGCAGAAGTCTCACTTTCCGCCGTGTCTGACAGCTGCCGACCGCCTGGCGCAGCGCGAAATCGTCTGCTCGCGCCGCTCGCGTTGATCTTCGCGGCGCTCGCATGCCATTGGCTGAGAAAACGGCCAAGTGTCATGGCGGAGCCCTCGCTTCCGGCTTCAAAAAATGTGACGTAGCAGCCTCTCTTCTTTTCCTTGTTTCCTCCATGCACCTGATGTATGAAACAAACGAGGTGGCGCTGCAGTCGCTAGCGAGCTCGTGGTAGGCAAAACGTCGGGGAGTGGCGTCGCGGATAGGTGTTGAGCGCGGGTTTTCAAGGCTTGTAGGCGCGTTTCCAGTTTCTGCGAATCATAGCAATGGTCGATGCTACCAACTTAGTAATTTGTTGATGTACACGAGCTCGCGTTGGCCACGTGCGGCCTATAAAGAGAAATAGTTTGCCACGTTATTGTATATATGGTTAGTAGTAAACATGTAGAAAGCGTTCCTGCCGTTTATTTATGCGCTAGGCATTGAATAAAACAAGTTTTTACACTCTGCACTAGCCGGAATGATTTTCCTTCGGGGCAATAGGGAGGGGAAGTGCTGGCCTTGTTTCGTCGGAGCAGACATGCGCTCATGGTCTGCTGACATACGTACGAGTCGCGCTGTGCGAAAAGTGGGGACAGCGTCGTGTCCCTGATCTCCTGTCTCGCTTAGCGCAGTTTTTAGCCGCATGACCACGCACCAGCCAGGCCGACTTGTCCTCTTGTTAAGCTGGTCGATTTGGTGAAAATTTTTGATTTCTAGAATTATTTTCTTTCCTAGCCCTGAATTCTAGTTTCATGACGAAAAATTATAGCAAAACATTGAGTACAATTTTATAAATTACGCTTTTAAGAATTGTGGTCGTCACAAATTGTGAGGTAATTTCTTTTATTTCAGTGCCGCATTTCTTTGACCAAAGCGGAAGCGAAGATGCCATAAACGAGGGAATAAACTTTAAGGTTCGTTTTGCGACCTCTCACATTTTCTGCGACTGGATCACACACCTTCTTAATTCGCATGAAAATCAAATGATTCCATTTGTCGCAAACTATTCCTGAGACGTTGAGGAGCGTAATAAATCTCTTGATTTTTTCCCTGCACGTGCAGTACTGTGTTAGTTATTTCTTGTAAGAAACGTTTTCACGTAACTATGCATTCATAAGTACTGATCATACAGAAAAAGAACTAATCGCGTCATCGTACAGAACAGGGCTTTATGTACGTGCTGGTATAAAAAAACTGCGCACTATCTAGTCAATTATTTGAGACCTTGGGGGGACTTGACGACGGTGTTAATTATAATTACCCAGAACTGCACCAGGTATAGCTATAAATAAAAGGAATTACTGAAACTGGCGTAGGAATTTCATATTTGCACCAAGTTTGGTTACATATCGCATGCATGAATAACGAAAACACTTTTCATTGCCGCGTCCCCTCTCAATCTCGCCACGTGTCTGTTAGTAGCACGCCTGCGGCTGCTTCGTTCCAAACAAGCTTCGCGATCATGTACTACCTCATGGAACATGACACATGCATGATGCAATGAAAAGGCATATGGCGTTTAGCACACTTAAGGTACGCTATTCTAAGCACACCAACGCGACCGCGCAAGATTGACACAACTTACCACACTTCTTTCTACTCGAATGAAATAAATACGTCGTCATATCAAGAAACAGTTTCAAGTAAATATTAAATGTCATAAAAAGCGCCATTAAAACATGCTGTGCCATTAACAAAAAAACGCATTCCTTGGAGACGAGTGAACCTGTCGGCGCCCCGTGCACTCCGGCTCAAGGTGATAAGTATGTGTGCAGCTGCATATGTCTTTTTTTTTTCTTTGAGCAATTATCAGCCTACTATCCTGAAGTTCAGGTGAATGAACGCAGTAACTTGCATGCTATTAAGTGCATTGAGTGTCAGTGCCTATCGACTCCCAGACTTCCCGCTTTACTACCGTGGCCCAATGCCTGTTAGCCAGTTTCCGAATGCGGCATTTATGCGCGAGAAACCTATCGAGGATAACTTAATATTTTTTATGCTACTACGCGGATCCAGCAGTGACGCAGCTGGTCAATACATGCTGCTTCTGCAGTGCAGAGGCTTGAAGCAGCCGCCGGTAGCTGCGGCAGCTGCGGTAGGCAGTAGGCACGGGCAAACGGAACCTGTTTTGCCTACCATGCGAAAGTCGCTGCTAACATCAGCGCCACCACATCTTCGTGACGTCGCGGGGTGAAGGAGGTCCATAGATTTTGGGACCGATCCATCTGCCTTGGACGACAGCTTTGTGTTTCCCAGCTCATGCGCATGTTTTCACGCTAAAAGCGAATGAAAAGGTTTTTTTGTTGGCCGCGGCATCGGCCATCGCATTCAGAAGCACCAAGCTGAGGCCAGAGGAAATAAAAGAG